>SNQN01000881.1:65596-78189 GCA_008642245.1 Bassia scoparia | reverse complement strand
AAAAAAAAATAACAATAACACACTAGACTAACAATTCTATATCGTGTTCACTATCACTAAGTCAATCGAAATTCATATATTTTTCAAAATTCAAATCAACAACACAAAACTACTACTAATGAACTATAACTAATACACTTACAAATTAAATAAATGCAACAAATCTAACATTTCATTAGACTAACACTACTACTAACACTTTGTTGATTAAATAATAATACAAAACAATATTTAAAATGAAAACTAATTTAACTCCCTTTATGAACTATAACTACGAAGGTTCCCATTGGTCCTGCGTGGTAATTTGACTAATTTAACTCCCTTTATTAACTATAACTACGAAGTCAAACTAATTTTCGCAAAAAAATGAAAAAACTAACTTGCGTGTCAAAATCACGCAGGACCAATGGGAACCTGCGTGTCAAAATCACGCAGGTCCAATGGGAACCTGCGTGATTTCAATGCACAAGCCCAATGGAAACTTGCGCGATATGCACACACAGGCCCAACAGAAACTTACGTTTCTGAATCACACAGGTTACCATTGGACCTGCGTTTCAAAATCACACAGGTTACCGTTGGACCTGTGTTTCAAAATCACGCAAGTGTCCATTGGACCTGCGTGATTTTGACACGCAGGTGTCCAGATCTGAAAATTGAAGAGACGCAATAATTAATTACGACAATCAAATCTCGACTCTACCTCTGCCATTGTTGCTTCCACTACTTCGGCGACTTACTTCAACGACTTGTTTCCCCTTGCAGTGGACATTAGCCGCCACTTGTGGTGGTGGTGGAGGGGCGGCAACGCGGACCAAGGACGACGTTACCTTGTAACAATTCAAGTCCGTCGTGGGGGAGGGGAGACGCAGCGTCATGGAGGAGGATTCACGCGGCCCACAATGACCGTTGCAAGGTGTCCAATGGTGGTGGTGGTGGTTGCTAGGTGACGGTGGTTGCTAGGTGACGGTGGTGGTGGAGTTTGCAAGTGAGGAGTGGTGGGGTAGTGTGTGGGTAGAGAGAGAATGGGGTCAATGATCCAAAATGTCATTAAGGGTGAAATGGGAACTTTGATACGTATTTTAGGCGGTATGAAATAATTTCAGGCGGTATTTAGCAATTCAGTTTGCGATCCAGCGGGGCTATGGGTTGTGGCGTATGTATGCAGTGGGACCAGCTATGGCTTGAGTGGTTGCGACCCAATGGTTGGTGGTTTCGGGTTTTATACATTTTTGGTTTAGCGTAGCAAGTTTGTGTTAATTGTGCTTAATTTGGGTGAATAATGGGTCGAATTATTTTTTTTAGGGTTGGGTGAGTTGGGTAAATTAGGATTCAAAGTTGTATTATGTTGACCATGTTCGATTCATGTGAGTTGGGAGTCGAAGTAGGATTGGGTAAATTGGCAAATTAGGGGTTCGAAGTTCGATTGCAGTTAGCTGCTTCGTGGTTTGTTGTTTTGACTGTTCAAGTGATGCCATTTTTGGATTGTAGTAAGAGGCTTATTTGATCTGGTTTAACGATCAACAATAACAACAACAACAGCGTCAACAAAGATTCCGATAAGTACTCCGGAAGAAGTGCACTAGAGTTCGCAAGAAGCTTCCGAAGTTGTACAACCTCCGCAATGTTTGAACGTAAGTTATTTATTTTATGTGTGATTATGTTTTTTTTTTGAGATTATGCAATGATGCTGAGTTCGATTTGGTGAATTTTGTGATTTCGTCATAGTTGTTCAACAGCGAATTCTGCTTTTTTTGTGCTTGATTTTAGCTAGTATTTTGCTATTTTGCTTGACTATTATATTTCATATGTTTTGTTAAATTTCATGTTTTGATTTTTATTTGATTTTGGTTATGAAATGTTTGTTTTAATTGATTAATTTGTGTTTGATATCATATACTCCGTAGTTGGTGAAATTTTAGCGTTTATTTTGTGAAATTAGTTATCAATGGGTTATTCAATTATGATTGAATGGCAAATTAACACAGCAAGATCATTATATTTAGAATGATGAACTTTGCATCAATGATTGGCAACATGAGTTTCAGCCCTCTTTTTTTTTATAGGATTAATAAGAGCTGCAGATATTCATTTTTGGGTTAATTTTGTTGTTTGATTTGGCATGGTTGACTTTAAATTTTTGGGTTAAGAGCTGCAAAATGCCAGTTGCTTCATTTTTAAGTTGTTCTTGTTTGTTACTTAGTCTTTTTGCAGTTTTTTGCGCAAGTTGTTCATTATTATCCCTGATGCCACTTGACTGATGTTACAATTGTGGTAATATCAACTGGGCAAATCGTAGGAAGTGCAACATCTATAACATTGAGGGCAATGTAAGGTATCATGCATTGATTTCAGCTTTTATATACTTTCTCCGTATCAAAATAAACGCAACGATTKGACACTTTTTCTCTCTACTTTATGTCAAACCGTTGCGTTTATTTTGATACGGAGGAAGTATAAACCTGTTGGCATTTTGTCCTGTAGCATTATTAGCCTCTCTATGATAAATTGATGATAATATAACAGTTTCTTATAGATTTTTTTACTTGGTTTCTTTCCTCTCTTTCCCCATATTAGTTGTTGTGCAGGTTTGTGCATTAAGGTTTATTGGGGCTGTCAATTTATCACAGTTATAGACCGGGGGTATGATAAGACACAAATTTTGACTAAAGAATATTTTAGGTATTGAAGAAAGTTAAAATTTTGGTTTAATCAATGAACTGTTGAACATTCATTTTTACCATTTATTATATATATATATATATATATATATATATATATATATATATATATATATATATATATAAGCTAATTGTAATTATTATTGCTAAAAAAGCAAGCTTTTACGAATATTATGCTTGTCTTATATATTCATGTTTACCATTTTGCATCTTATATATAATACTTGTCTAGCTTTGTTGATTATGATTCAAATGCTAATTGTAGTAATACGCAAAATACTTTTCCACATTTTGCCATAATATCAACCTAATAGAATTTGATATAGGTTTCTCAGAGTAAGAGTAGATATATCAAAATAAAGTAGATATTGAAGCAGGGTAATCTTACAGAAGGAAACTCCTTTGATGAGTGTCATAATGAGTTAGTAGAGTACCCCCACGGTCATAATGATCAATACATATGATAAGGAGACTCTTGGATAGATCTCAAATTCTTTAAACATCTTCATCGTTGGATTTCTTCTGTTATTATTTATAAAACAGTAGTGTTTCTAATCAGCCAAAGTGCATTTCAGAGAAATTGTATTAAAGATGAATTAGGACTCTAGCAGACATCAGACATGTTTTTCTCTTTGTTGGGGACTTACTCTTATGTTCTCTCCCAGTTTTATGATCAATGGGATGTCATTTACCTGGTAGGACTTTAACTCACATACTTAGGTCCTGTATGCAGAAGGAGTTCTGACACATATGTCCTTTTATTGACTCAGATTGCACATCTTTAGGTTTTGTTAGTGTATTGTGTGCTTCCTTTGCTTGTTTAAGTCAGAGTATGACTTTCTTTAATCATCAAGGAAAGTTGATAACCTCAGCTTGTGCAAAGTTGTGCTGAATCATTTTCGTTGCAACTTGCAAGGGTTGATTTTTTATTTCACTCCTCAATAATTAAACTGATGCTTCCAACCAAACCTTTTTAGATTCTTTGCTCCTGTTATGTGAAGGATGTAATATGTTATAAGAATGTTTAGAATTCTTACAACTCACCGCACGATTTGTAGAGGTGTGACATTGTGACATCACAAGCTAATAGAGATTTGGTATGCATCCTATTGATCAAATATGTGGAAACCAAGATTTGTATGTTATGTTGAAGGTGGACAAATAAGCAAAGCAATTATTATGCTATAACGATTCAAAAAAGTTTTCTTGCTATACTTTAAAGTGTAATTTAGTGGCCTCAGTTTTAAACTTATAATGTTTCGTATAACTCAAGCTCTTTAAGTCCTTTTCTTATCTGAATTAAAATTATTTTGTGTGCCAATGCAACTTGACACCATTGTCTACTGGTCAATCATCTGGATGTCTTATAGAAGACAGAATAGGAACATATACTTAGCTTACTACGTTCAGTTTCATGTTCTGTTTTAAACTTACAATGTTTTCGAAAAACTCAAGCTCTTTATGCCCTTTCTTTTCTGAATTAAATGTTTTCCTTTATGGTCTATTGGTATATCATCTAGTTGTCTATAAAAGATAGAACATGAACATATATTTAGCTTACTGCATTCAGTTTCATGTCCAATTGTCAAATTTCATTGTCAAGGGAGTTGTGGTATGGATTATCCCCGTAAAAATTTTGGTCAAAATTTTCATACAGTTATACTCTGAAGGTTTTGCTTATACGTTCTTAGAGGATAAACTTAAATCAACCCCTCATTTGGCTTTTTGATCCACTGATGATATCAGGTGGAAGGTATGCGAGGCTCATGTTCTGGTTCCATGGACAAAAACCCTCCAAAAGATGTCATGTGGAAGAAAATGCCACACAGATTGTTTTCTACCCATGATTTTACTCGAACATGGAGGACCAAAAAATGATATTGTAGCTGTAATGGCTTGATATTTAACATGGAGAATTTTACTCAATTTCCATTTATTTTATTTTTTTGGAATTTTTCCTCAGGTACCCCTGAGGTTTTGCTTAATTCCTCAAGTACTCTCGAGTTTTTAAAAACGCCTCAGGTACCCCTCACGTTAGATAAAATTCCTCAAATACCCTTAATGACTCAAAAACCGTTAAATAAGTTAACACCGTTAGTTTATTTCCCTAATTAACCCCTAATTATCCCACTTCATTCTTCAACCTCAACCCAAAACCTAGAAATGGTGTTGTGACATAAACAACACAAACAACATGAAGAAGACACTGAACAACATAGCCGACAACTCAAACCCTAAGAGGAAGACGAACAGAGTCGAACTTGATGGGAATACATGATGTATATAGTGTACAGAGGTGTAAATATTAGCCCTTTGCTAAGCTAGAATAGTGGTTAGGTAGTATTTTGTCCTTTTTCTATTTTTGTCTCTAGCAGCAGCTTTCTGCTTTGGCTTTTGGGCTGTGATCAGCTTAGGGATCCGTTCCCTCCTACCTACCCTAACTGCTCATGTATATATATACTATGTTGTACCCTAGTTTAGTCAGTTTTTAATGAATGAGCCGCAATAGAGCATATTGCTTTGCAACAACATTATAGAGTTGTCTTCCTCATTGCACTGTTTTATTGCAAGACTGTGATTGTCTTCATGGTATCAGAGCCAGGTTGCTCGAAATTCCAGTGCAATTGAAGCAAACTTTGTTGTATTCAGCTCTTCTTGCTTTCTGCTAGTTCACATTTCATTCTTTTCCCTTCCTTTCTTCTTTAACCCTTCTGCAAAAACTCCCTATTGTTGTTAGACTGTGATTATGGCTGGAAAAATCACATTGTCTGATATGCAAAGCCCACTCTACTTGCATCCCTCTGATAATCACAATTCTGTAAGCATTGGAAAGCTCAATGGAGCTGGTAATTACAGAGAATGGAGGAGAGAAATGGAGCTGTGCTTGGCATCCAAGAGGAAGTTAGGATTTGTTACTYGGTTGGTGAAGAAGGATTCCTCAGATGAGACCAAGGCTGAACAGTGGGATACATGTAACAGTATGGTGATCTCATGGCTTACAGGCTCTATGACTGAACCCATTAAGAGGTCTGTTATGTTCATGACTTCTGCAACGGCCATTTGGAAGCAGRTGGAAGTGAGATTTATGCAGACAAATGGGGTAAGGAAGTTCAGATTGAACAAGCAGCTGTATGATATCAAGCAAAAGGGGATGCCTATTACTGATTACTATACAAATATTAAAGCCTTGTGGGAAGAAATTGATGGCTTGAATGTCTATCCAGCAATCACTCAAATGACCCCTGAAGTGAGTGCATTTATTGATGCTATGCACAAAGAGAAGGAGGAGATGCATCTCTTCCAATTTCTTGCAGGAGTTGATGATGAGTATGCTGCAATGAAGACTCAGATGCTTATGCAGGCTCATCTACCAACTGTAGAGGAAGCTTGTGCTGCAATCCAGCAGGAGGAAGCTCYGAGAAGCTTATCTGAATCTGTTCAGAGTGAGGGGGAGTCATCTGCTATGTATAGCAAGGCTCAAGATCAGGAGAAAACTGGTGGATGCAGTGTGTGTGGTGGAAAGAGTCATGGTGCAGAGAAATGCTGGAAAGTAATTGGATATCCCAAATGGCATCCAAAGTCCAAGAAACAGACCAAAGGCAGGGACAAGGATAATGTTGGAGGTTCGAGGCTCAAAGGTGGTCAGGGAAGCAAGATGGCAGCCAACGTGCAAACTCAGGATGATGCATCAACCTTGACTCCCCAGCAAATTGAGCAGCTACTGAAGCTCATTCCATCTAGCTCTAAGACTAGCAAGGATGCATATGACTCAGATGAAGAAGCAMATTCAGGATTTGCAGGTATGATTTCTTGCAATAATGTCACATGTGATGCACAAAGGTGGATTATAGACTCAGGAGCTACAGACCACATGGTAGCCTCCCTGAATATGTTACAACAGGCCAGAACTCCCAATGAGACCCTGAAAATCAATTTACCTAATGGTGAAAGCACCAAAGTAACACATGTAGGAACTGTGACTATTGGCAATGGCCTGAAATTAAAAAATGTCTTGTATGTGCCAGAATTTAGGCACAATCTGCTGTCTGTGAGTAAACTGATCAAAGACAATGGCTGTGAGGCCAAATTTAATGGCAAAATGTGTTTAATACAGGATTCTGCAACACAAAGCATTAAAGCTTCAGGAAAGGCATGCAATGGACTTTTTTATCTGGATGATACARTATGTGAGAAGGCAGGAGAGCAGAAGTTGACAACTGCATCTATGAATTGTAATAAAAGTAGAATGAACATGTGTTCAGTTTGGCATAATAGACTAGGACATATCTCTGCTGCTAATCTTCAGAAAACTGGTTGTGTTAAATCTGCTAGCTGTAATGACAATGATGTGTGTTTGATTTGTCCTATGGCAAAGTTCACTAAATTGCCCTACTCCTTAAGTAAATCTTGTGCAAAATCCAAATTTGAATTGATTCATGTCGATATCTGGGGTCCTTACAAGGTCCAAACCAGAAATCATCACAAATACTTTCTTACTATTGTGGATGATTACTCTAGAGCCACCTGGGTTCACTTGTTGAAACTCAAGTCTGAGGCATTTGATAAAATCAAAAAATTTGTGAATTTGGTGAAAACTCAGTTTGAGGCACAGGTTAAAGTTATCAGGTCTGATAATGGTATGGAATTTGATGATGGGAGTTGCAGAAAGTTCTTTGCAGACTCAGGAATTGTTCACCAAACATCCTGTGTGGACAGGCCACAGCAGAATGGAAGAGTGGAACGAAAGCATAGGAATTTGCTGGAGATGTCTAMGGCTCTAAGATTTCAAGCAGGGCTATCCCTAAAGTTCTGGGGTGATTGTGTTCTTGCAGCAACTCATATCACTAACATGATTCCAACAAAAGTAATTGGTAATCTATCTCCTTATGAGAAACTGTTTGGCACTAAGCCTAAATATGACAGCTTGAGAGTCTTTGGTTGCTTGTGTGTAGCATACAACCCCAGTAGAATCAAGGATAAGTTCTCTGCCAGGGGATTGCCATGCATATTCATTGGGTATCCTGAGAACCAAAAGGGGTATAGAGTCATGAGCCTCTCAGACAACAAGGTCTTTGTCACAAGGGATGTAAAATTCTATGAGGAAATCTTCCCATTCCATCAAAACAAACATCACCCTGGTATGCAATCATCCATACCTATGACATTCACCACTCCTCAATCAAACCTAGATGAAGACATGGTATTGGAATCTGAAYATGATGAAGGTGATGATGGGTCAGCTGAGGTGATAATGCCASGACCTGATTCAGTTGCAGATGRTGTGCCTATTGATGATGCACCTGTGGAAACTGCAGATAATCAAGATAATCATGAATCACCAGAACCTCAGGGTACATCTCCTCAGCAACCAATTGTGGTAAGGAGATCTGACAGAGCAAGGAGACAGCCTCAATGGCTTCAGGGATTTGTGTCACTAGCTCAAGCCTCAGATGAACAAGCTACACCTGTGGCAATGTCCAACATGGCATCAGTCATCTGTCAACCATCATTTGCAGCCTTTGTGATCAAAAATCAGCAAATCAAGGATCCTGTCACCTTTAAAGAAGCTGTGCAGTATCCTCACTGGATCACTGCAATGAATGAAGAGATCCAGGCCTTGGAGAATAATGGTACCTGGAATCTTACTACTTTACCTCCACACAAAAAGGCCATAGGATGTAAATGGCTTTATAAAACCAAGCTCAATCCTGATGGCACAGTAGAAAGACACAAGGCTAGGCTTGTGATTCTTGGGTGTAGACAGAAGTATGGGATAGACTATGAGGAGACTTTTGCTCCTGTAGCCAAAATGACCACTGTAAGGTCACTCTTGGCTGTGGCTGCAATGGAGGATTGGCAAGTGTGCCAAATGGATGTGAAAAATGCTTTCCTCCATGGTGATTTAATGGAGGATGTGTATATGTCTATGCCTACAGGTTATACTGGCTGGAACTCCCATATCACAGTTGATTCTGCTTACCAAAAGAAGCCAACTAATCTGGTCTGTAAACTGAAGAAATCACTTTATGGCCTAAAGCAAGCTCCAAGGCAATGGTTTYCCAAGCTCACAGCAGCATTGAGGAATCATGGATATATACAGTCCAGGACTGATTATTCTTTATTTACCAAGGTCCAAAATACCTCCCTGGTGGCTATTCTCATCTATGTAGATGATCTATTAATAGCTGGAAATGATTCCAAGCTGATTCAAGATGCCAAATCTATGCTTTCCTCTCATTTTCATATGAAAGATCTGGGGGCCATCAGGTACTTCTTGGGAATTGAAATTGACAGGAGTTCCCAGGGTTTCTTTCTCTCACAGCAAAAATATGCTAAAGATATGATTCACCAGTATGGAATGCACAACTCAAGACCTGTGAGATTGCCACTGGATGCTCATATCAAGCTTACAGCTGACATTGGGGATCCTTTACCTGATGCTACTCCCTATCAGAGACTAGTTGGGAAATTGATCTACTTAACTATTACTAGGCCTGACATAGCTTTCACAGTTCACACATTAAGTCAATTCATGCATAAACCTACCACTGTGCATATGCAGGCAGCTAAAAGGGTACTACGATACCTCAATCATTCACCTGGGCAGGGCATACTGCTAGCAGCTAAAAATGCAGCTCTACTGACTYCTTACTCGGACAGTGACTGGGCTGGTTGTCCAGTCACTAGGAAGTCCACCACTGGTTTTTGTGTCTTACTAGGTCACTCACCCATCTCTTGGAAGTCTAAAAAGCAACCAGTGGTGGCAAGGTCCTCAGCTGAAGCTGAATATAGAGCCCTTGCTCTCAKCACCTGTGAAGTCACCTGGCTGCAGCAACTACTCAAGGATCTTGGACTCAAGAAAATGTATCCTGCAGTGCTCAAGTGTGACAACAAAGCAGCCCTTTCCATCACAGCCAATCCAGTTCATCATGAGAGTACCAAGCATGTTGAATTGGATTGTCATTTCATTCGAGACAAGGTCTCTGATGGTCACATRACTACTCAATATGTAGCCTCCCAACACCAGCTAGCTGACATACTTACCAAGCCTATGAACCTGTCACAACAGCAACATCTCTTGTCCAAGCTTGGTGTTAGATCTCCCACCCCAAGCTTGAGGGGGAGTGATGGGAATACATGATGTATATAGTGTACAGAGGTGTAAATATTAGCCCTTTGCTAAGCTAGAATAGTGGTTAGGTAGTATTTTGTCCTTTTTCTATTTTTGTCTCTAGCAGCAGCTTTCTGCTTTGGCTTTTGGGCTGTGATCAGCTTAGGGATCCGTTCCCTCCTACCTACCCTAACTGCTCATGTATATATATACTATGTTGTACCCTAGTTTAGTCAGTTTTTAATGAATGAGCCGCAATAGAGCATATTGCTTTGCAACAACATTATAGAGTTGTCTTCCTCATTGCACTGTTTTATTGCAAGACTGTGATTGTCTTCAGAACTGAGTGAGAAACAGCACAACCAAAGCAGCCACGACAAAGGCGGTGTTCCAAGCAGCGTCGAGAGCAACAACAGGAGGAGAATACGCCCAATCGACTTGTCTCTCCTCAATTTGTTGGGCGGCAATCTCTCGCACGCCATTGACGACGCTCTCATGGGCCTTCTGCCACTGTTGGCATGCCGTATCATTAAACGAAATCATAACCAACATATATTACAATATAACAAGACGAATTAAGCGAAAATAGCTCCAATTTATTCAAGTTGCAACCCAATCATTAATTTATGAATTTATTACTTATTTCAAACAAATTAGCACTGATATTGGCCCAAAAAATCAGTCTCAGATTTTCTTACACTTCAAAATTCTTGCACAAAGAATCAAAATCACTTAAAGTATAGGCAATTAACCAAAATTAAAGTATTCAAAAGTGATGTTCATTGATTAGCCAGTGTTTGGCAAACGTTTTAGGTAAATTATCAAAATCAATCCTGTTTAGCAAGCACTTCAACTCAATTGCATTCATTTTCAGCTACAAATTTGCAATTAATGACAATATAGATGAAACTGGAATTCAAACGAACAAAATTCTTGAAACGGAATTCATTGTTTAAAACAAACTTCAACATTTATGTAATTGAAACAAGAATTAATAAAATAGCAGCAATAACAACAGAGAACTATGAATTGAGAGTAACAAATGCGAGAGTTACAAATAAAGTTACCTTAAAAAGTATTAAAGTTTGGATTGAATTTGCAATAGTTATGTCAAGCAATTGAACGATGATGAAGAAGGGTGGGTCGTGGGTTAGCAATTGAATGGGTGGGTTTGAAGGTAGATTTTGGGTTGAGGTTGAAGAATGAAGTGGGATAATTAGGGGTTAATTAGAGAAATAAACTAACGGTGTTAACTTATTTAACGGTTTTTGGGTCATTAAGGGTATTTGAGGAATTTTCTTTAACATGAGGGGTACCTGAGGCGTTTTTAAAAACTCGAGGGTACCTGAGGAATTTAGCAAAAGCTCAGGCGTACCTGAGGAAAAATCCCTTTTTTTTAATGGGAATTTTTGGGACTGTTCCAAAATGATTGTTGTTGCTGCTGTTTTACATATTCATTTAGGAAGATAGGAACACTTTAAGAAGAGAATTTGATCTCCTTCAGTAAATGTTTGATAACGTAAAGTAATGTAGTTTATGCCAAGGAGATGTGGTGGAATTTACTATCTATTCGCCATGATGAATATGTAAACGCTATTAGTTGAATAACATGTCCACCCAAAATTGAGAAATCAACAAAATTTTAAAACAAAAGGCTTGAGAATTGTACATATTATTAAAATTTTAATGCACCTGTAATATATATGTCCAAGAAGTTCATTGTTTTAATTTCACAATAATGTTTTAAGAGTGTTTGCCAGTCCTCCTTGGAAAGATTTTTTGATGTATGATTTTTTTTATTATTTAATATAGCTCCTTTTGGCCAAATTTACTTTTTAATGATAGTTCATTCCTTCAAGCCGATAACTTGTCTCTCTAATTAGTTGCAACTTGGTTATATCTGCCTCGATATTCCATTTTCTCGAGTTTAATTATATGTGTATGTGTGAAGATGTAGAAGACACACTGAGTGGGGCTGTACTTTGGTGGTTGCTAACATTAGGGTAATTGTAGTGACTAATTTGAAAAATGAACTTTGTAATTTTTTGGAATGAAAATTCAAATGGACCGCTATATATATGTACTTATGTATGTGTTATTGTGTTTCTTTTACAAAAGGGTGGAAAGAGAAATGTCAATAAAAGTTACATTTAAAAGGTATCTATGTTTAGCTATGTATTGACTTTTTCAAATAATCAACTTTCAATTGTAATAGCGGTGATCTTGATTAAAGTATTGCCCTTATTGGTTGTAAGCTTAAAAAATCATAAATAAATTTTTGTCTGAAATTACTAAAATTAAATAAATGCATTTAATTTTTTCAAATATCCAGCTTTCAAATGTAATAGAGGTGATCTTGATTAAACTGTTGCCCTTATTGATTGTAAGCTTAAAAAATTATAAACCAGTTTTTGTCTTAAATTAATAAAATTAAATAAATGTATTTAATTTTTTCAAATATCCAGCTTTCAATTGTAATAGCGGTAATCTTGATTAAAGTATTGTCCTTATTGGTTGTAAGCTTAAAAAATTATAAACCAGTTTTATCTTAAATTATTAAAATTAAATAAGTATCGATCAATAAAAAATAACTTTATATTTAAGTATTACAACGTGGAACGCGATGCGCATGCGCGCGTCATGTGCCACTAGTTATAGAAAAAGTTTACAATTGAAATGAAAATGTTCGTGTTAGAAATAATGCAAATGATCAATTTTAAAATTCAAATGTTCATGATTATTAGCATTGCATACAAGTGCATTAACTTTTCTTCATTTACACTTAGTTGGGGGGATTGAAG
>SNQN01000881.1:10360-65571 GCA_008642245.1 Bassia scoparia | reverse complement strand
AAGTGGATAATTAGGGGTTAATTAGAGAAATAACTAACGGTGTTAACTTATTTAACGGTTTTGGTCATTAAGGGTATTTGAGGAATTTTCTTTAACATGAGGGGTACCTGAGGCGTTTAAAACTCGAGGTACCTGAGAATTTAGCAAAAGCTCAGGCGTACCTGAGGAAAATCCCTTTTTTTTAATGGGAATTTTGGGACTGTTCCAAAATGATTGTTGTTGCTGCTGTTTTACATATTCATTTAGAGAAGATAGGAACACTTAAGAAGAGAATTTGATCTCCTTCAGTAAATGTTGATAACGTAAAGTAATGTATTTATGCAAGGAGATGTGGTGGAATTTACTATCTATTCGCCATGATGATATGTAAACGCTATTAGTTGAATAACATGTCCACCCAAAATTAGAAATCAACAAAATTTTAAAACAAAAGGCTTGAGAATTGTAACATATTATTAAAATTTTAATGCACCTGTAATATATATGTCCAAGAAGTTCATTGTTTTAATTTCACAATAATGTTTAGAGATGTTTGCCAGTCCTCCTTGGAAAGATTTTTTGATGTATGATTTTTTATTATTTAATATAGCTCCTTTTGGCCAAATTTACTTTTTAATGATAGTTCATTCCTTCAAGCCGATAAGTCTCTCTAATTAGTTGCAACTTGGTATATCTGCCTCGATATTCCATTTCTCGAGTTTAATTATATGTGTATGTGTGAAGATGTAGAAGACCACTGATGTGGCTGTACTTGGTGGTGTGCTAACAATAGGGAATTGTAGTGACTAATTTGAAAAATGAACTTTGTAATTTTTTGGAATGAAAATTCAAATGGACCGCTATATATATGTACTTATGTATGTGTTATTGTGTTTCTTTTACAAAAGGGTGGAAAGAGAAATGTCAATAAAAGTTACTTTAAAAGTATCTATGTTTAGCTATGTATTGACTTTTTCAAATAATCAACTTTCAATTGTAATACGGTGATCTTGATTAAAGTATTGCCCTTATTGGTTGTAAGCTTAAAAAATCATAAATATTTTTGTCTGAAATTACTAAAATAAATAAATGCATTTAATTTTTTCAAATATCCAGCTTTCAAATGTATAGAGGTGATCTTGATTAAACTGTTGCCCTTATTGATTAAGCTTAAAAATTATAAACCAGTTTTTGTCTTAAATTACTAAAATTAAATAAATGTATTTAATTATTTTCAAATATCCAGCTTTCAATTGTAATAGCGGTAATCTTGATTAAAGTATTGTCCTTATTGGTTGTAAGCTTAAAAATTATAAACCAGTTTATCTTAAATTATTAAAATTAAATAAGTATCGATCAAATACAAAAACTAATAAAATACTTTATATTTAAGTATTACAACGTGGAACGCGATGCGCATGCGCGCGTCATGTGCCACTAGTTATAGAAAAAGTTTACAATTGAAATGAAAATGTTCGTGTTAGAAATAAGCAAATGATCAATTTTAAAATTCAAATGTTCATGATTATTAGCATTGCATACAAGTGCATTAACTTTCTTCAATTACACTTAGTTAGATCTGAAGAATTTCATGAACAATTTTGTTCCTTCTTTGCTTTCCTTCTCTTTCCTTTTTCTTTGTTTGACCTACACGCTCAAAAAAATGAATATATAAATACAGTAAGAAAATTGCGAAGACAATGAAAAAGGGAAAGTTAAAGAAGAAAGAAACAAAACACTTAAGCTTCAATTCATGCACTCAATGATTGTAATATGCATGAACAAAATACTTGATGATTTGCTTCAAACATATATAAGTTCAACTAAAAAATCATTTTCCAAAAAAGCAACAAAACCCAAAACCCAAAACCCAAACGAGTTTGGATTCTAATACAAGAGCAGCAAAACACGGTGACAGATTCGGTTTTGAGTCATATGCTTGTGGGCCTAATCAAGTGAAATAGGTTCACAATACTACTATAGGGGCGGGTCAGGTTAGGTCCAAGACCCCTAGTGGTGCAGCCAGCCAACGGTACAATAACAACAGCCAAGAACAACATTCATGTTCCTGGGTACTGGGCCAGTACAACGGGAAAAGGAGAGACCCTTGTCCTTGGTATTTTATTATCCAATTACAACTGCTTCACTTCATTTTCCTCTCCTTTTTTGTTTTTAGTTTGGTCTTTATGTCGATATGATTATAATATTGCAATGTTGCTGACAATTTTTACTAATCTTTTTTTGCCATGCATGAATTCATATTAAATTAAGAAGTACATATAGATTTTGAACTGTATCATCGATCGTTAACACATAATTACATAATTACGAACTAATAAAACTACTACAGAACAACCCAAACCAAGAACTACTCATGTGTTTCGCCAGAAGATGTTACTTCTAAATTTCTAATAATTAGCTGCCATAAGAAAATCAACTAAGAATTCCACTCTAAAGCACCAATATGATCCTAAACAACATACTAACAATGTCAACCTAATTAATTATTCAGCAACTCCAACATGTCAGCAACTCCAAAATGACAAATTAGCTAAATATCCAACAACTTAATACCATCTTAATACCACTTAAAGTATTTTGTCGTGATCCTTCCTACCAATTTAAATACCACCGGCGAACCTGAAGCCCTTCATAATGTAATTTCAACTTAAAACATGCAAAGCCATGAATGAGTGATTGTTAGTGATCAGAAACAAATTGAGTATCATAATCAAATGTTATGTTCAACAAAAAATTGTAAATTGCAAAAAATAAAATAAAAAATTCGAAAAGATGAACTTACATCAATTCCTTTCTATCATCGTTTTTCCTTTGCAAATTCAAACAACAAAAGAACAAATACATTCCATTTCCTTGCCAGCTCAGCAAAGTTTGTTACAAGTGTAACTACTTTTTGTTTTGCTATTTTGTTTGATGTAATGATGTATATATAATATATCTCATTCATTCATTTCAGTTTGTACAACATATATCATCAATAAAAATTCTCTCTAAAATTCTATTACATGCTGGTTTTCTCTCTCTTTAGTTTGATCCTACTGCAAATCAGTTACTACATTGCTGCAATCCAGTTGTTTGTTGTCTGAATTCTACTATCATACTCCATTACAAAGTGTTTCAGATCATCATCATTTGAGAATTCAACATGGTATCAGAGCACGGGAGTTGTTCGATCAAAGACCTCAACGAATTTTGATCCCAAATTTTGGTGATATTCTTCTGATCTTTCTTTTTCTTGTTCACAATTCACTTTCTCTGTTTACCTCATTCTGTTGATTGTTGTTTCACTTGATTTCCTATTATTTCTTCGTGATTAGAGTTGTTGTAATCATCTTCTTTGTAATCAGTGCTGTTGTGATTATTCTTTTCTTTCATACTCTGCCTTTTCAGTTTCCTTTGTTCAATTCTTTCTTTTCTGTTGCGATCTGCTTTCGATTCTTTCATATTCTCTTGCTTGTTTTCATTTCAATGGCTTCTGAACAACCTCAATCAAATACTCAACCTCAACTTCAGCCTAATGCAGATCCTAATAGTGTCTATTATTTGCATCCTTCTGATTACACACCTCAGGCTTTGGTTAATACTAAGTTCAATGGAACTGGTTATGCTAATTGGAAGAAGTGCATGTTAATGGCCTTTTCCACTAGAAATAAACTTGGATTTCTGAAAGGAACTCTCAGACAACCTGATGAGACAGATCCTAAGTATGAGCCTTGGATTCATTGCAATGATATGGTGATGTCTTGGCTAGATTTTCATCTAGATCCTAAAGTTGCTGAAGGTGTTATGAGTTTCAATACTGCTGCTGAGATTTGGAGTGATTTAGAAGAGAAATTTGCTTGTTCTTCTGCTACACAAATCTACAATCTGGAGAAACAATTGGCAGAAATAGATCAAGGAGCTCTTAGTGTCTTGGAGTTCTACACAAAGTTCAAGGTCCTTTGGGATGAGTTGGACAGATTGGATCCAATACAAACTTGTGTTTGTAACAAGTGTACTTGTAATCTCACAGGAAGATTGTTCAACCAACAACAGGACAGAAAATTGATTCGTTTCATGATGAAGCTTAAGGATGTCTTTTCAGGAATCAGGGGTCAGACTGTTTTCTCAAGAACAATCACATAAAAAGATGTTTATCACCAATTCTTCTGAACCTTTAGCATTTGCTGCACAAAACACCAATGCCAGGCTAGTGTATCAAAGGAACAATGTTCATACATCCTCAAATTCTTTGCAAACCAATGAGAAACACAACAGCAATTACAAGGGTAACATAAACTAGAAAAGACCAGCTTCTTCATATTTTTGTACTCATTGCAAGATCTCAGGTTATAGCATTGAGAGATGCTTCAAGATCCATGGATATCCTCCTAGTTTCAAGGGATTCAAAGAGAAGAAAGTGGCTGCATCAGTTCATCAAGCTCAAGTTAATCCTATTGTTTCATCTGCTCCTATGTCTAACACTCCTAGGGAGGCTATTGCTGGCTCTATCTCTGTCAGTCAATACAATTATTTGGTTGATCTTCTTAACAAGCAGCCTTCTCATGCATCAACCAATACTTC
Source organism: Bassia scoparia (assembly GCA_008642245.1). Taxonomy (NCBI): domain Eukaryota; kingdom Viridiplantae; phylum Streptophyta; class Magnoliopsida; order Caryophyllales; family Amaranthaceae; genus Bassia; species Bassia scoparia. The sequence goes on along the minus strand of SNQN01000881.1, from coordinate 61,008 downwards.
AGTGAATAATCTAGCAAGTACTCTATGCTTGATGACTTCTTTTAAACATGCTTGGGTGATTGACAGTGGTGCCACTGATCATATATGCAATAACTTAGCACATTTCATTAATCCTAAGCCAATTTCTGGATCAATTTTAATTCTTGATGGGTCTAGGATAGCAATTACTCATATAGGGACTGTTCAGCTTACAAAGTCCATATTCTTGCATGATGTTCTTTGTGCACCTCTCTTTGAATTTAACCTGCTTTCAGTGACTAAGTTGTGTACAACACTTCAGTGTACTGTATTTTTTACTCACTCTAAGTGTTTCATCCAGGGGCCCTCCTTGCAAGAGCCTCCACTTTATCTTGGTGATCTGCAAGCAGGACTCTATCAAGTTCTTTCTTCTCATTGCTTTGGTTCACATGCTCAGTCAGTTTCTCCTTCTACCACTTTGTCTAGTGTTAATTCAAAGACTTTTTCTGTTGATTTAGCTAAACTTCGGCATTTGAGATTAGGTCATATGCCCTTTTCTCAACTTAAGCATGTTTTTCCTTCTTTTAATATTCCTGATGTACTAGATTCCAATATATGTCAAGTATGTCCTGCAGCTAGACAATCTAGACTGCCATTTCCTACTAGTTCAATAAAAACTTTTGCTCCTTTCCAATTATTGCATATTGATCTCTGGGGACCATATAAGGTCAAAACCCATAATGGTTTCACTCAATTTGTGACTATTGTTGATGATTACACTCGATACACATGGACTCAATTAATTGCTTTCAAATCAGATGTTGTGAAGGTTTTACAGGAGTTTGTTATGTTAGTTGAAACTCAGTTTAAAATGAAAGTTCTTAAGATTAGGTCTGATAATGCACCTGAGATTTGTGAAGGTCCATTAAAAGCTTTTTATGCAGAAAAGGGGATTTTGAAAGAAAGTAGTTGTGCAGACACACCTCAACAGAATGGTGTGGTTGAAAGAAAGCATAGACATGTGCTAGAAACTGCTAGGGCACTTTTCCTTCAATCTAAAATACCTGCTAGGTATTGGGGAGAGGCTTTGTTATGTGCTACCTATCTTGTGAATAGAATGCCACTTAAACCCCTATGTTTTCAATCTCCCTATCAGATGCTTTTTGGTCAAACACCAGATTTGTCTCATCTAAAGAACTTTGGTTGCCTCTGTTATGTTAACACAACAAGAGTTCACAGGACAAAATTTGACCCCAGGGCAGAACCACCAGTTTTCCTTGGTTATCCAATGGGACAAAAGGGCTATAAGGTGCTCAATCTTTCTACTTTTAAACATCAAATTTCTAGGGATGTCTCATTTCATGAGTTATATTTCCCTTTCCATCTGCCTTTGCAACATACCACCACTGTTCCCATTTACTTACCAGCTTCTACCTCTTTACCTAATATTTCTACCTATGACATTCCTGATGTTTTCTCCTTCTCATCCTCCTCCTCCTCCTCCTCTTTCTTCTTCTCCTCCTCCTTCTTCTTCTTCTTACACCACCCCCACCACCACCACCACCACCTCTCAGACATTCACAAAGGCTTAAGAAACCCCCTTCTTATCTTACTGATTACAAATGTCATGTTTCTATTGCACATTGGTGCAATCTGGTAAGAGTTTCTCCCACCTCTTCTGATTTCATTGAACCTATGACTTATGCTGAAGCTACCTCTGATCCAAGATGGATTCAGGCTATGGACAAAGAAATCAAAGCCTTACAAGATAACCAAACCTGGGAGATTGTTTCATTGCCTCCTAAGAAAAAGGTTATCAGCTGCAAGTGGGTTATTAAGGTCAAACTTAAGTCTGATGGGTCCATTGAGAGGTTCAAGGCTAGGTTGGTAGCCAAGGGTTTCACTCAAAAACATGGTGTGAATTTTGATGAAACTTTTTCTCATGTGATCAAGATGCCTACTCTTAGGTGCCTTCTTGCAATAGCTTCTCACCACTCTTGGCCAGTTTATCAGTTGGATGTCAATAATGCCTTCCTTCATGGTGATTTACATGAGGAAGTGTATATGAAGATGCTCCCTGGCATTCCTAATCCTTCAAACAAGGTTTGTAAGCTCAGAAAATCACTATATGGTCTTAAGCAGGCTTCTAGGCAATGGTATGCCAAGCTTCATTCAGAATTATTGTCTCAAGGATTTGTGCAGTCTCAGTATGATCATTCTCTCTTTATTAAAAAATCATCTTCTGATATCACCCTGTCTGCAGTCTATGTTGATGACATAGTCATTACTGGCACTGATCAACACTCCATTTCTGCTCTCAAGGCTCATTTGAATAGTGTTTTCAGTATCAAGGATTTAGGTCTTCTGCACTATTTCCTAGGGACGGAGGTTCATTATACTTCTGATGGCATTTTAGGTCTCTCATTGGGAAACTGAATTTCCTAACCAATACTATGCAAGATCCCAAAGATTCTCACTTATCTGCTCTCCATCATGTCCTTAGATATGTTGCTCATACTCAAGGTCAAGGGATTCTACTGCATGGTCATTCTAAGCTCATTTTGCATGCTTTTTCTGACTCTGATTGGGCTGCTTGCCCTAATAGTAGGAAGTCTGTTACAGGCTATTTAGTCAAATTGGGAGATTCACCTATCTCATGGAAGAGTAAGAAACAATCAGTGGTTTCTAGGTCCTCCTCTGAATCTGAATATAGGGCAATGGCAGCTGCCGCTAGTGAGCTTACTTGGGTTGTCAATTTGCTAACTGAACAAGGTTTAGACAACTTGAAACCTGTTACTCTGCATTGTGATAACCAATCTGCCATTTATATTGCAAAGAATCCTGTCTTCCATGATAGGACTAAACACATTGAAGTTGACTGCCACTTCACCAGAGATAAGGTTCTTGAAGGCCTAATTCAACTTACTTATCTGCCTACTAGATCACAACTGGCTGATCTTTTTACTAAGGCCTTACGTTCTCCTCAATTCAAAAATTTGTTGTCCAATCTAGGGTTGGTTAATTCACCAACTCCTAGCTTGAGGGAGGGTATTGGGAATATAGTTCAAGGACATTCCATTTCCTTGCCAGCTCAACAAAGTTTGTTACAAGTGTAACTACTTTCTGTTTTGCTATTTTGTTTGATGTAATGATGTATATATAATTATCTCATTCATTCATTTCAGTTTGTACAACATATTATCATCAATAAAAATTCTCTCTAAAATTCTATTTACATGCTGGTGTTTCTCTCTCTTTAGTTTGATCACTACTGCAAAATCAYTACTACATTGCTGCAATCCAGTTGTTTGTTGTCTGAATTCTACTATCATACTCCATTACAAAGTGTTTCAGATCATCATCATTTGAGAATTCAACAATATTTGAAGTTTGTAATTGAAAGTATACCTTTTTCCTTTGCTCTTAAACACCAATTCATACTCTTGCCTTAAATCCATTTTGATGATGAAATCTTTGTGTTTTTGATTGCTATTTGATAGATTTTTATTGTTTGATCGTGTTTTTTTTTGGGAGGGGGGGGGTGTGTTCCTGGCTCTTTGGGAGGTCAAGTGAAGAAAGAAATTTTTTAGGGGTTTGTGTATGTCGAATGTTGGGGGTTTTGTTAGGCGTGTGGTTTCACGTAGTAATTAGATTATTACTGTGATCTAGTGGAGCGTATCTCTCACGAATTCGAGACCACCCATATAAGAATTTGCGCTTTTTAATAATATTTGATTCGAAACAATTAGGCTTTAGTAATAACCTGAGTTTATTTCGCTATTTATTTAGATTAGTTAGTAGTGGACTTGAGCATGTAATATATGTAGACTATGTACCTTGTTCGTCTAATATGTGTGTTATTCATACCACTATTTGCTTGTAATTGATTATGTATGTACGTTAATCCAATATGTTGCTCAGTTTTAGCCAAGACTATCAAAGTCTTAAATTTGTTTAATTTAACTTTAAGTATTAGGGTAAAGCACGTAAAGCATGTACGCTGGTCCAATACGTGACATATTCTTAATTTATTTTCCTTTTTCTTTGGAGAATGACTTATTCTTAATTACTTAGTATTATAGTAGTTTGTAACTTTGTATGTTTGGCGAAGAATTGTAACTGAAAGCATTTGATGTAATACTGATTTTGTTCAATGAATAACTAGAGATTGGAGATTCATTAATTCATTCTTTGATGATGCTTGAGTATTTTCATTCTTTCTGCCTTAAGGCTGCTATAACAGTGCATGCTATTATATATTTAAATGAAAACCTAGTTGTGATAATGATCTCAGTCGTCCACGTTGCTCCAATCACAGTCGTACAAGGTGCATGTGATCCTAGAAGGATTCTATACAACAAAAAATTAGCACAATAACAGCAGCAAAAACATAGTAGCTGTGTGACAAAGTACAATCAAGCAATATAATTTGTTTGATTAAGCACATAACACACAAAGCTAAAAAAATACAAGGCTTAAGTTAATTAAACTGATTAATTCCTTCTCAACACTCCCCCTCAAGCTAATATCGGGTGCACATTCCTAGCTTGATCAAGAGATAATCTTATTGCTTGATGGTCAACTGCTTAGTAAAAAGATCTGCTAGTTGTTTTACAGAAGTGGCATATTTGGGCTAAATGATGCCTTTAGAGGTAGCATTCCTGATGAAATGAAGATCAATATCAACGTTCTTGGTCTTCTCATGATGCATTGGATTGACATAAATCGCCAGGCAGCTTTGTTGTCACAGTTGATGGCAGAAGCAGCCATATTCTTGATACCCAATTCTTTGAGTAGTTGTCTTAACCACATTATTTCATAAATAGCCAGGGTCATAGCTATTACTTTAGCACTAGATCTTGCAACCACATATTGTTTCTTAGATTTCCAAGAAATGGGAAACTGCCCAAGAAGAACACAAAATCCTAAAACTGATTTTCTGGTTGTTGGAAAAGATGCCAAAATCATTGTCACAGTATGCAGTTAGTTGTGCTTTACTAGATGATGCCTTGATGAGGCGAACTTCCAAGATACCTCAACACTTTGACTGCTGCTTAATGGTGTGCTGAGGTTGGCAAATGCATGAATACTAAGTACATGCACGAAATATGTTATATCACGTCTTGTGAGGGTTAGGTAGATAAGTTTCCTAACCAATTTCTGATATTGCTCTGGGTGTTCCAGTTGCACACCTGTGTCCTAAGTCAATTTCATGTGATTGTAAATAGGTAGTTTCAATGGTATATAATTTTGTTTCCCATACTCCTTGAGAAGGTCTTGAGTGTACTTAGATTGAGAGACAAAGATGCCTGCTTCATTACTGTCCACTTCTAATCCCAAGAAATACCTCACCTTGCCTAATTGTATCATGTGAAAGTGTTGTGTAAGGAATTTCTTTGTTTCTTCAATTTCCTTGAAGCTGTTACCTGCCACCAGTAAGTCATCCACATCTTTTTCTTTCTTGAGAAACAGTGATGAATCAAATTTTGACTGAATAAACTGAAATGCTAAGAGGGCATCCTTGAGCTTGGCATACCACTGTGTGGGAGCCTGTTTAAATCCATAGAGCGATTTGATGAGCTTACACACTTTCTCACTCCCTTTCTCATTGATGTGATTCACAATCAAGTGCTTGGTAATTCTGGTGCCTTTGCTAGTATACCCTTGTGGCAACTTCATGTAGATTGTTTCTTCCAAATCTCCATGTAAAAAAGAATTCTTCACATCCATTTGCTCTAATGTCCATCCTTCAATTGATGCTATTGCCAATAATGATTTGACCATGGTTAACTTTGCAACAGGGTGCAAAAGTTTCCACATGGTTTATCCCTGGTTTTTGCCTGTTACCAAGTACCACAAGTCTTGACTTGTATCTTTACACACTACCATCTTGCTTATACTTGACCTTGTGTAGCCATTTGCATCCAGTTGGCTTCTTGCCTGGTGGTAGGTTTGTGATATCCCAAGTATTGTTTGCTTCTAAAGCATCTAATTCCTCATTCATTGCATCTATTCATTCTTGACTTGAAATAGTCTGCTGGAAGTTCGTAGGCTCTGTAATCTGAGTTGATTTTGCAAGAAAACATTGAAACACACTAGTAACATTAGCAGAAATTACTCGATTTATTTACTTCATTCATGGCGGCAAAGGCACCAATATGGTAGTCAGCATGCCATTTAGGCCTGGGGTGCTCTCTACTTGATCTTCTTACAATTTCAGGTGAGTTTTGTTGATTTGTGCCAGAATACTGGCCATTTTCTTCTAATTCCTCTTCATCCATGTAATTATCTACCTCCCCTGGGGTTTCTTCATTTTCTACGTATGTATGATTCTCCTCAATTGTCTTAGACAAAACATTTTCTCTCTTTTCTATGCTTTTAAATACCTCAAAGGAAATATATGCTCGTGGAATTTTATATGTCTTGTGACAAATATTGTATAATTTAGCAAGTTTAGTACTTTGTATTCCTTTTTTTAGGATACCCAAAAAATACACATACAGGACACCCCTTTTGCTTTGAATTTATCAGAACTTCTTTCAGGGTTGTGAGCTAATACCAAGCACCTAAAAACTCTTAAATGATCATATTTGGGTATTGTGTTAAACATTACGCCATATGGTGATTTCTAATCCAACACAACAGTTTGCAATCTATTGGTGATGTACACAACAGCTTGCACGCAGATACCCTTGAGATTTCTAGTAGATTCCTACGCTTCCTTTCTACTCTTCCATTTTGTTGTGGTGTGTCAACACATGATGTATCATTCACAATGCCTTTCTCTTCATATAGTTCTTTACACTGCCCATCCTAAACCTCTAGTTCATTGTAACTTCTCATTCTTTTTACCTTTTTTTTAAAGTGTTTCTCAACCATGTTGACAAATTTTTTATGACCCCAAATGCTTTTGACATCAGCTTCAACAAGCTTACTCATGTTATTCTTGACTTATCATCTACATTTGTCAGACAGTACATGTACCCTTCTTTTGTGGCAGTTCTATATGGCCCCCATATGTCTAGGTGTATGAGCTCAAATATTTCTAGTACCCTTGTTTGGCTTAAAGAAAAGGCATTGAAAAAATAGATGGCTAGCTAAGAGTCTCCACCGCAGTATGACACAACTTGCAAATAGGATCAATGTGAGGATTCCATAGATGCAACCTATCACAAGTGCTCAATCTACCCATAAGAGTAAGCCAAACAATGAAAATACTCTTTGGGCTAGCCCAATTATTACAAATCAATCGTCGCTAGTGAACCTTGGGAGCTTGAGGTCTCAAATGCATATATAACCTGTGAATGGAAAACTTACCATGATGAAGAAATTGAGTCCAACCACCACAAGAGTTCATCATCTCCCTCGCCTTTAAGATTTTCTTCAAAAACCAAGAACGCTTGGCAGGGATAGGACCATCCTAGAAACTAGTCCTCGTGAATTAAAAAGAATGCACCCAACGGACCCAAAGACTCTCGGCCTTATGTGCTAGGTCCCAAAGAAGCTTAGCTATTGCCACTTTGTTCCAAAGAGAAACAAGAATGACATTGGGAAAGCCAAGGCAACAAGCATAGACTCCAAAAAAGTCCAATCGATAGAATCATAAGCCTTTTTAAGGTCCACCTTTAACATACACCTGGGAGTAAGGTATTTGCTGCCATATACTTTGATCAACTTAGTAGCCAGATGAATATTATCAACGATGCTCTTCGTAGTAATAAAACCAGCTTGAGTCTCAATCACAACTTTATCCAAAACTTTGGCAAGTCTAGCTGCTATAATTTTAGAAATGAGCTTATACAAAACATTACAACAAGCTATGGGTCTATAATCCTTAATAGAGGATGGGATTGGAACTTTAGGAACCAAAGTAATTGAAGTGCAATTCCACTGAGGAAAAAGTTTACCATATCTAAAGAAGGAAAGCACAGATTCATAAATCTCCTCTTTGACGACATTCCAAGTAACTTAAAGAAAAAGGCATTGAAACCATCTACTCCTAGAGCTTTCAAGTCATCGATATTTTTCAAAGCCTGGTCAATTTCATAATGAGCAACAGTCCTAATGGGATCTTATTGATACTCCAAAGAGAGAGTAGGACCCATAGCCGTAGTAGAAGAATCAACCGAAGACAAACCCTCTTTTTTAGAACCAAGAAGATGTTGATAAAAATTCAAGTTTCCTTGCTCAATCAACTTAGGATCAGTTAAAATCGAGTCGTCACCAGTGCCAAGGTGGATAATTTTATTCCTGTTAAACCGATTTTTCATGGAAGCAAAGGAAAAATGGGAATTAGAAATCCCTCGAAATCTTTCACCTTGCTTCAAGTGCACAATTGCATCAAGCTGAACCCTATGAACTACATAGCCCGGAAGACTCAAATTCAAGCGACGCTTCTTGGCTATGATATGTGGCGCATTGTTTATGGGTCCTATCCCTCTCCTCCTGCTTCCATTACTGATTGAAGGTAAATCTATCTCAAACCCTGTTGTTCTTCCATTGTTTAGACAGATAGACTTTTTTTGGTGCTCTTGTTGGAACCTCGTCTCAGGAAATTGTTCCATTTATTTCACATACCGCATCTGCTGAGGATGCTTAGAATGTGCTTGTGAAAACCTATGCTAATCAATCAAGAGGACATTTAAAACAGATTAAATCAACACTTGCTAATATTACTCATACTGCACAATCCATCTCGTCTTATATGCAATCAATCAAGAATTGTACTGATTGTCTCGAAACCATCAGTTATTGACGCTGTTAATGCACGAGATTCACCAATCTCATTTGATGAATTACATGATAAATTGATTAATAGAGAGGTCACGACAATTGTTCGAACTACCTCTGCTTTCACTTTTGCTACTGTCACTCTTGCACAACATCGTACTCGTGCTCCATCTCCCTCTTCTAGTCCTGGTATACTCGGGGCTGCACCCTCCTCTACTGCAGGTCGTGGTTCTCGGCCATTTCTTGGCAAGTGTTAGTGGCGCCATGCACAAGGCCACTACCTTGCTTAATGCTCGATCTTCAAGCAACAACATCCTACTATCATTGTGCCTGTCCCTCCTATGGCTCGTCTCTCAAAGAAAACTCAGGCTCATGTTGCAACTGTCACACCTTCCTCCTCGGTTTGGCTGCTTGACAGTGGTGCTTCTCACCATGTCACAAATGATCTCTCTAATCTCTCCTTCCACTCTCCTTATTATGGTCCTGATGATTTGATCATTGGTGATGGCTCGACATTGCCCATAAGCAATACAGGTTCTTTCTCCTTGCATACTCATTCTCGACAATTTCTTTTTACTAATGTCTTGCATGTTCCCCCAATTTATCGAAATATTTTATCAATATCTCAATTTTGCAAAGATAATGGTCTAAGTATTGAATTCTTACCTTCTTATTTCCATGTGAAGGACCCTTCAACGACTAAAACACTCCTTAAAGGAAAAATCAAAGATGGTGTTTATGAATGGGACTCTTCCATTTCTCCTTGTGTTTTTCATTCCTCCAAATTTCCAAGTAGTAATTGGCATCACAAATTAGGCCATCCTCATGTCTTGTACTCAAGACTTTAAAATCTCATTATAATTTGTCCATTCCAACATTTGAATTGTCAAATTGTAATGCTTGCAACATTAATAAGAGTCATAAGTTAGCATTCTCTAAATCTACTTTGCATTCTCATGGCATATTGGATTTAATTTATTCTGATGTTTGGACTTCTCCTATTTTGTCTATTGAGTCTCATAAATATTATGTTATATTTTTCGATCATTATAACAAATATATATGGTTCTATCCTTTACACAAGAAATCAAATGTCCATGACACATTTATCAAATTCCAAAATATTGTTGAAAATTGCTTCAACAAAAAGATTAAGCAATTCTTCTCTGAAAATGGTGGTGAATTTATTAAACCCACTCCGTATCTTCCAACACATGGCATCTCTCATCTCACTTCTCTCCCTCATTTTCCTGAACATAATGGATATGCTGAACGTCGTCATAGGCACATTGTTAAAACTGGACTGTCCTCTTCTTACTCATGCTCACATTCCCATTTCTTATTGGACATATGCCTTCACCAATGCCACTTATCTCATTAATCGGCTTCCTACTCCGATTCTACAAAATTCATCTCCCTTTCAATGCTTATTTGGTGTTGTTCCTAATTATACAAAATTACGTAGCTTTGGTTGCTTGTGCAATCCTTGTTTAAAACCCTACACTACTCACAAACTTGACCCAAAATCTACCCCTTGTATATTTTTAGGTTATTCTTCCACACAAAGTGCTTATTTTTGTTTAGATACATCCACTAAACATATTTACACTTCAAGGCATGTAAGATTTGTCGAGAATGTTTTTCTGTATGCCAACTTGTGCAGATCTGATTGTAACACCCCTAGGTGCACGAGCCCACTAGTAGATATTGTCCTCTTTGGGCCTAACCCGCAAGGATTTGTTTTGGTGTGGGCTTCTCCCACCTAAAAGGCCTCTACTAGGTTGAGATATCAATCTACTCTATATAGTAGACTTCGTTCTCCTCAACTTCCGATGTGGGATGGAACAACTCCGTTACCTGTCACCTACCCTTGAAAGGGAGCCTACGTCCTCAAAGGAACGACAGAACACCGGAATGGGTCTTGACTCTGATACCATTTGTAACACCCCTAGGTACATGAGCCCACTAGTAGATATTGTCCTCTTTGGGCACAGGAAACTAGGGTTCCATCCCACATCGGAAGTTGAGGAGAACGAAGTCCACATTATAGAGTAGATTGATACCTCAATCTAGTAAAGGCCTTTTTGGTGGAACTTGCCACACCAAAGCAAATCCTTGCGGATTAGGCCCAAAGAGGACAATATCTACTAGTGAGCTCGTGCACCTAGGGGGTGTTACAAATGGTATCAGAGCCAAGGCCCATATAGGTGTTCTGTCGTGCCTTCGAGGACGCAGACTCCCTTTCAAGGGTGGGTGACAGGGAACTAGGGTTCCATCCCACATCGGAAGTTGAGGAGATCGAAATCTAATACTCCCTCTGTTCCGTAATGTTCTTGCCAATTACTGTTCATACGCTTCCCAATGCATGTTTTGTATCGTTTATATCTTTAATTATATATTTGTGAAAACTATAACGATTGAATATTAATAATCTATGCAATAATACGAATCAAACAAGATCCCACATCACTATATTTATTCTTATACATTAGTAGTTATTTGTAAGATTCCCTCTACTTGTGAATAGTTGAAAAAAAAGAAGTGGCATGAACATTAAGGAATGAAGGGAGTATATAAGTAGATTAATACCTCAACCTAGTAGAGGCCTTTTGGGTGAGACAAGCTCACACTAAAGCAAATCCTTACGGGCTAGGCCCAAAGAGGACAATATCTACTAGTGGGCTCGTGCACATACGGGTGTTACACTGTCGATGCTATCACTACCTCTCTAGCTTATTGGACTACACTCACCGTCCCTCTCATCAACACCACAGACATATCGCAACCATCATCTTCCTCTGTCTCAGCATCACTCTCGACATTCTCACCATCTCAACACAGCCCTCCCTCTTCTCCTCCTTCATCTACGGCTTCACCATCTACTACATCTTCTTCTGACAGTCCCTTGTCTCCCACTCAAGCATCAACATAGCAACAACCATTGCATCACATGACCACTCGGCATAAAAATCAAATAATCAAGCCGAATGCCAAGTATGTGTACTCGGTGGTCTCATCTCCTTCTAGTGAGCCCAACAACATTACTCGGGCACTCAAGAGCCCGGAATGGAGAGTTGCTATGAGTGCTGAGTTTGAGGCTCTCCAACGCAACACACTTGGGATCTTGTTCCCCCTGAGTCCTCACAAAATTTGGTTGGAAATAAGTGGGTCTTCCTCATCAAATATACTTCTCAAGGCACTTTTGAATGATATAAGGCTCATCTTGTGGCTAAGGGCTTTAATCAAAGGCCTGGCCTAGACTTCTCTAACACATTTAGTCCCGTTGTTAAGCCAATCACCATCTGTCTCATCTTGTCTCTTGCTGTCACAAAAAATTGGTCCTTGCAGCAATTGGATATTAACAAAGCTTTTCTTCAAGACCCTCTTACTAATGATGTTTACATGGCTCAGCCGGTGGGTTTTGTGGACAAGGACAAGCCATCGTATGTTTGTAAGTTGCGAAAGGCATTGTATGGCCTCAAGTTAGCCCCTTTGTCAATTATGAGCTCACAACGTTTCTCCTCTCTTTTGCCTTCGTCTATTCTGTTGCGGATCCCTCACTCTTCATTTATAACAACAAAGGTATTTCCTTCTGCCTCTTTGTTTATGTCGATGATATAATCATCATTGGCCCTTCCTCTAATTCGGTTTAACAGTTCATCAACATCTTGGCACATCGATTTTCTTTGAAGGACCTTGGTCCCTTGTCATACTTCCTTGGTGTTGAAGTATCCTCTCATCCTAATGGTCTCTTCCTCTCCCAACGGAAGTATGTGTCTGATCTTCTTGCTCGAGCTCACATGGTTGATGCTAAACCGGCCTCGACACCCATGGTTGCTCACCTTACACTCTCTTCTCATGATGGCTATCCCATTACCAACATTACAAAACTAGGTTGGTGGATTGCAATATTTGTCTCTTACGTCTTGACATTGCATACGTAGTCAACAATAAGTTGTCGCAATTCATGCATCAGCCACTTGATAAACATTAGACTACACTTAATAGGCTCCTATGTTATCTCTATGGCACTCTCACTCATGGCCTTACAATTTTTCGTGATTCTCCTCCACACCTTCATGCGTTCTGTGATGCAGATTGGGCAGGGGATAGAGATAAGTTTACATCAGCTTCAGGATATTTTCGAATAAACAAATTGGGGTAGCTCGTTCATCCACAGAAGTTGAGTTCAGAGGTGTAGCAGCTACTACATCTAAGCTCTTGTGGCTGCAATCTATCTTAAAGGAGTTGCGTCTCTCTTTGGCAAGTTCCCCTATTATATATTGTGATTACTTGAGTGCAACAAATTAGTCGAAGAATCCAATATTCCACTCACGAATGAAGCATCTTGCCTTGGATTTCCATTTTGTTCGTGAGCAAGTCCATAACAATCGGCTTCGCGTTAGACATATTTATGGTGGAGATCAACTAGCAGATGGCCTGACCAAACCATTGCCGTTAACTCGATTTAATACTATCATGTCCAAAAATTGGTTTGGTCTCTCGACCCACCATTTTGAGGGGAGATGTTAGGGATTAAACATAATCTCTTAGAATATTGTTGTTAGGGTTTCTTCTTGTATATTCTCCAACCTTTTCTTATGTATTGTTATGCTTCCTTAGTTTTAGCAATATTTAGCTCTAGAGTTTCCTACGTTTTAGAAACCTACTCAAGTTATTGTATTATATATACTCTGATAGATACATCAATAATATTATTCACAAAATATATTCTCTCTCTTATAATCTTATAATAACTTCCGATTAAGGTTGGTTTACTTTCTGCGAGAAGTAAACAACAGTTCTGTAAATACAAGGAAATTATTACAACAAATAAGCAATTACCCTAACACTTTCATTTCCTTTAGGGGTTAGTGGTCTTACACATATTAGGCAAAACCCCGATATAATGGGGTGCGTCATAAACATTTATCCGTGCTATGCCTTTAGACCACCTTTAATTCAAATTCCGTTATTTTCCGGAGTTCATGACTATGTTCTTCCCTACATTTGTTTGTTTTGATCTTTTGTCAATTTAGTCATTGCTTCTTCAAGGGATCACCATCATCGGTCTTAGCAAATCTTCCTTGGATTCTTGGCACGCGAACTGTCAGCTAGAACCTTACTCTGAAGCATATAGACCACATAAGACTATTTCACGAGATGTCCATAAAATTTATCAGYAAAAAATTCATAAGGTTGGTAATCGTCACAAGTCATTATGTCTACCTTGGTTTTCAAACAAAGTTCCTCCTTGACCTCTTCTTTCTGTAACTGGAAAGCTTCTACAAGCGATCTTCAGAAGAGCAATTGCCAATCAGCAGTGGCTGTTGAATGAGACTTATATTGTCATTAGCGAGAGTCAGTCATAAATACCGAGAATCAATGAGCTAGCTCCATCCTGTGAATGGTGAGAACATCTAAACATTTCTCAATTTCTAGTACTTCTTTTCTTTTGTCTTTATTCTTTATTCTTTTTTTAAAAAAATGTCAGAAAGATCTCAAGACTCCAAGAAATATCTTACATGTAGTTAGATAGAGCACCTATGGAGTTAATTGGGCCTTGTAGATGGGTTAAAATTGAAAATGGTGGAAAGGAGTTTTCGGTGACAATGGTGATGAAGCTTTGTAGTGTGGAGGAAAAATATTGATATAACTTATGAGATGATTCCTTACCTAAACAAACGCATGGGGGAATTATGGGTCTTTTTATTTCCTTCCTTTCTATACTCTTTCTCGATTCCATTCCTTTCTTACATCATAAACCAAACACGCCCTTAAGTTGTTAGTATTTAGTACTCCGTTAGCAAAAGGCAGGTTTTGGAAGAGAATTACACATCATCAATTAAATGGAATTCAATTCATTTAAACTAAAGAGCAAAATATACAAATTAAATAACAATTACATAAAACTATATCGTAAAAGACAGTGGTCTTACAATCATGCTCGCAAATTTACAGGATTCAAATTTCAAATCCTCCACAGCAAAAACCTAGTAAAAGAAGACTAATAAGCAACAATAGTAGGCATAATTATAACTGAACTATAGAAATACAAGCTAAGCATCATTGAGTAAAATAATTGAAATACAGGAGCAAAAAACTATCTACATTAAGAGGGAGATTAAATTCAATTGGGATGCTCTACATTGCCAGGCTAAGAAAACACATCAAATTAAGCTGATAAAACAAAAACAGACCACTTAAAGAAGTACACATTAAAAGAAAATAATATGTGAACCTCATTAAAGAAAATGCACTACTTCATTAGTTGAATACATATATAAGTAAACTTAAATCTATAATATCACTATATCAGTAACATTAAGCAACTTTCAATCCCATCCTGCAAACAAAGTTGGCTAATATAATTTTCAAACTACATTATTAAATCATTATATGCATTAGTAAATCACCATAATTAAGCAATGACCAAACAATGATATATTGTCACAGGGTGATAGAATACTTTTCATAGATATAATGAACAACAAATGAAGAACCACAAAAACCAAATGATCACAAACAGTAAATTGGTATTCATCATATATTGTTGCTAAAAAAGGATAAGGAATAAGATATACAGAAAATACTACTTAAGATGAGTCATCAGGAGAAATAGTACATGGAAGTATTGCTGAAACACAACTCACTTAAGGGTACCAACGATACATCCTTTAACTAGTTCCTCATTTAGTCATCATTCACTTGAAGTAATATTGTGGGTCAGCAACTACCTATTTATCTGTCATAATTCAATCCCGCAACAATTAAAAGAGAGTTCTTGAATATTTGGGAACCAAAGAAATATCTAAAAGAATGCATTATAAGTAAGAGAGCAAATCTATTAAAACCAAACCAATACACTTAAAACTCTTACCTATGTAAACATCCCTTCTAGGAAGGCACCTCAACAAAAGGTAGAGTTGAGCAAAATAATTACACAACTGAACCATCCACATTCTATCACTAGCACGAATCTTAGCCTTAGCAAACAGATCTAGCCTGCACTTAACAACTGTTCGAGTACTTTTATATTAGAAACACTAGGAACAAAATGATTCCAGTAAGCTTGATTTCGAGCCCACTAAACACTATAAATACAGCAGTAACAATCATGCTGACCTGCTTCTTGACATGAGTTCCCTTATATCTCCTAGTTCCCCAACTAAGCCAGTGATTAATACAAAGCCATCTCCTTTGTATCCCAATCCAGGGCAGGATGTTATCCCATACCAATTTACTAAGCTAAGAGTGAAAAAACAGATGATCATGGGACTCATGAGCTTCATTACAAATGCAACACAAGTTTTTATCACATGATGAGGGGACTAAATCGGGGATCAAGAAAAGCTTCAGTTAACAAAACAAAACTAATTAATGTTACTCCAAAAAGGAAATCTGCAAATTGTTTGGTCTTTAGCCTGTGTAGTCTTTTGTGTAACGGTTGTAATGATATCATGACAAAACTAATCAAGGATAGTACTATATTGTTGTGAAGTAGTTTATATGCCAAGGAAAATACCAGTAGAAGATATGTGAGTATTTTGTATGAATGTAGAGTTGTGACCTCAAGTCACTAATTAAGGGAAGTGATAGCCTAAAGTTATCGTTAGAGTGCAGTTCCCTAAAATTATCAATCAAAACTCCATATTTCTAGTGCATTGTTATTTTAACTTCAATATTCAAAGTTAGTCCATTACAAACTATGCATTATTTCACCCTTAGACAAAGCTACTCTCTCATTAATTCATCATCAACCGTATACAGTATACATGAAGATCAAAAGGCACTCCAACTTAAAATGCCAACAAGCAAATTAAACATACAAGCCAATCTGGATAAAATAAGTAAAATTAGTATGCCAAACCAACATGATTAAGAGACAGGTAATCATGCACTTTTTCAATTTTTTCCTCCATCCTAGAAACTGTCACCCATCCTTTGCACTACTACTGCATGGGCCTGTCACACCCCACTATTTCATTGTTATATTTTCATCATATCTTGATGATAAAATTTTAGAAGGTTCACAAACCACCCTAACCTTTCTTTCTACCATCAATGTTCTCTCATAATCTCATGCAATTTGGGGATCGAATTAACCTTCAAGTTATCCAATTTCAGATACATCAGAACCAACTTTGCATTGTCTAAACTCAAGTACCCATATTCCTGATACTTACAAGTTGGCAGCATCTACCTATATTTTAATAGCATTACCCTAGTAAAATCTTGCAGCCCCCAAAATAATTTTGCAGAATAATACTACTTGTATCTTAAATCCATCTTTATCCAAAATTTGCTAATTTCGAAGTAAAACATTACCATCCTAATATCAGATTTCAATCATATCAAACAACAAACAAGTCCAAAAATTGAAACAAGGTTCATCGCCATTCGCCATTACAACAAAATCAAAATATTTAGTAACAGTTGAAATTGACATAATTTAAAACATACCGAAATAATATCAGGTGGTTCAGGGGCATCTCTACCATACCCAACAGAACTTCCAGAACCATCCACATATTTTCCATGACTTGAATTATAAGGAGAAACAATAAGAGCAGCAATTTTCCTGCCATAAATCCCATAATACTGTAAATGATCAAATAACGCCACTAAATCAGTAAATCATCACCCACATTAATTCCTTTACCCACATACTCAATTAGTGTTTTTGGTTCATTACTGTCATTACCCATTTGAGCATTAACGGAAAACTATCAAAAGATGATATCTTTGGTTTGGGAAATTTGGTGGGTGGTGAGTATTGGTTGGGTTTTGGCAGGAAAAACAATGAGGTTTTGGTGGGAAGAATGGGATGGTTTAGGGAATATGGTAGATGAAACCATTGATTTTTGGCGAATTTTAGAATGATGACATTTGTTTTTTGTATCTAGCGTTCTAGCATGGTGTGAAAATGAAACTATCTTAAATTCTTAATAATCAACCCACTCACTAAAAAAACGATCCCTGTCAAATTAACACATTTAGCAAAACGCTGCAAAAACAAAGCACAACTACTTAATATAATAATATCCTGACCAAACATCGAACATTAACCAAACTAAAACATCAAACATTTATACGATTAGATTTTATGAAGTGTAAGCTTTTCTATTTTATTTAGGGTTGTGTTAAATGTCGCACGCAATACTCCGTATTTTGCACGCAATACTTGATGAAATTACTCTTCTACCCTTACTTACTTACCTCACTTTTTTCACTTTTAAACCTTAACCTTTCTTTCTCTCTCTTCTCACTTACCCAATCTTCCTTTTCACACTTCATCTTTCACCACCACCGTCACCCAATATGAAAAAGTAATTCCGACCACCACCGCAGGCAAGGACCACCATCATTGCCCAATCGAATACCACCACCACCATCAAGCTCGTCCACCGTCAAGCACAGTTATGGACGAGCAAGCAGGCCCGTCGAGCCCTTCGTCCTCGGTGAGTCTCCGTCAAATTTTTTTCGTCTAAGGTGTCCGGCCTAGATAAATGGGCCCACCATGGTGAGTCCGGCCTAAATGAACGGGCCCACCATAGTCTGTCCGGCCTAGATGAACGTGTCCACCATGGTAGGTTCGGCCAACATGACCGGACAATCCATGGGGAGCCCGTTCATCTGGGTCGGACGTACCATGGTGAGCCCGTTTATTTGGGTCGGACATCCTATTCTCCCACTTTTTTTATTTTTTTATGTATTTTATTTTTAAAAATATGACAATTAATTAATTAAAAAATAATTTCGTACTTTGTTGTAATTATTTAGTTAGTTTACTTGTACACTTTTATATTTTTATGCGTGATGTTACAATTGAAAATTGTGATTATATTTTGATTAGCTCGTCACTTTAAATGCATTGCAACTTAGTGTATCATGTTTTATTATTGTTGGAATTACGATTTAATTAATATTTTTAGGTAAAGTAAGAAATTGCATTAAATAAGAATTTTCTAATTAGAATTATTACATACACTATTATTTCATTTAATGAATTTTGCATCGTTTACTATGGTAGGTTGATTATGGAGGTGATGGGGTTGATTATAGTAGTCGATTCGAGACATCGACATTGTTCGCTAACGAGACTGAGTTATATTGTTGGGCGAAAGCTATTGCGGTGAAACTTGGTTTCATTTTGGTGAAGGGCACAAAAATCAAACAACGAGATCGTCGGCCTTATGTGTACTATAGGTGAAATCGAGCGGGCCCAAATCGTAGCGTGAATCATGACTTGAGTCAAGCTTCTCGCAAAAATACGAAGAGCAAAGGGTGTGAGTGTCCTTTTGGAATAAAAGGTATGCTAAGGAAGCAACAAGATGGATGGATAGTGGTAGTTCAAGCCGGGGTTCGTGGAATGCATAATCATCCTCTAATTGTTTATGCTCTGGGTCATCGTGATCTTAGTTATCTCAGTCCTGACATGAAGATATTGGTGCGAGAGTTAACGGCACCCATCCTTCGCACTACTAATGCATGGCCCTGTCACACCCCACTAATTCATTGTTATATTTTCATCATATCTTAATGATAAAATTTTAGAAGGTTCACAAACCACCCTAACCTTTCTTTCTACCATTAATGTTCTCTCTACTACGGCTTATGTTAAACGTCGCCCGCAAATTACTGTATTTCGCCTGCAATACGTATTAACCCTTACTGTATTACTGGTACACCGGTGTTGGATCTACTGAACGTTTGATCCAAAGTCTCTTAATTGTTGTTTGATCCAAAGAACTTGAGAACAACATGCTGCTACAGCTACATACTCAGCCTCTGCAGTTGAAAGAGCTATAGTATTTTGTTTGTTAGATGCCCAAGAAACTGGACAAGACCTAAGGAACTGGACTGTTCCTGTTTACTAAATCACATGCCTAGTCAACATCTATAAAGCCTTTCAAATCAAAATTATCACTTCTAGGGTAGAAGAGACTTAGGTTCTCAATTCCTTTTAGATACCTGAATATCCTTTTTACAGCCATTAGGTGTGATTCTTTAGGGTTAGATTGAAAACGAGCATATACACCAACACTAAAGGATATATCTGGTCTACTAGTAGTGAGATATAAAAGAGAACCAATCATACCTCTATCCCTTTTCTGATCTACTGAGATTCCATTGGGATCTTCATTGAGTTTAGTACCGACTCCCATAGGAGTGTCATTAGTTTTAGCTTGATCCAGATTGTATTTTTTCAAAAGTTCCTTAATATGTTTTTGTTGATGGATAAAGTCCCCCCTCTCAGTTTTCTTTATTTGCAAACCCAGAAAGAAGTTCAACTCACCCAACATACTCATTTCAAATTATCCACTCATTAAGTCAGCAAAGTATTTACATAGTTTTTCATTTGTAGCACCAAATATAATGTCATCTACATAAATTTGAACTACTAAAAGGTCAGTTCCTTCAGCTTTCAAAAACAAGGTTTTGTCAACTTTTCCTCTTTTAATATCATTTTGAAAAAGAAACTTTAAAATTCTTTCATACCAGGCCCTTGGTGCTTGCTTTAGCCCATATAGAGCTTTGTCAAGTTTAAACAAATGATTAGGAAACTTATGGTTTTCAAATCCTGGAGGTTGTTCAACATAAACTTCCTCCTGTAGGTATCCATTGAAAAAAGCACATTTAACATCCATTTGAAACAATTTAAAACCCATGAAAGATGCAAAGGCAATTAAAATTTTCTTCGAAATCAATGCCTTATTGTTGGTTATAACCTTTAATAAGTAGTCTGGCTTTGTTTCTTACTATGGTGCCATATTCATCTAGTTTATTCCTAAAAACCCATTTTAGTCCAATTACCTTTTTGTTTTTAGGAAGAGGTTTAAGATGTCATACCTTATTTCTTTCAAATTAATTTAATTCATCTTGCATGACATTTACCCAATCTGCATCTTTTAGAGCTTCTTCATGATTCTTGGGTTCAACAATGGCAAGAAATGCATGGAAGGCACAGAAGTTTCTCAGCTGGGCTCTCGTTTGAGTTACTTTACTAATGTCACTTATGATGAGATCAGTGGGGTGAGATTTCTGGTGCTTCCAAGGCTTAGGCTTGAAATCTCTCACTAGAACTCCTGGTTGAGCAATTTCAGCCTGAGTTTCTTCTACTCCCTCATTCTCATCAGCTTCCACTTCTTCTGCAATTTCAGGTTGAGGAACTTCGGGTAGTTAAACCTCTTCCTGAACTGCAGGGATGTCTTTGGTCATCTTACTGGATTCCTCATCTGGATCTATTTTTCTAACCAACCCAATTTCGAATTCATTGTTATCAAGTTCCTGCATTTTCAAATGTGTGTCAGTTTCATGGAATATTACATGTATACTTTCTTCAACACACATAGAATTTTTGTTATAAACTCTATAAGCTTTTCTATGATTAGAATAGCCAAGAAATACAGCTTCATCACTTCTTTCATCAAACTTTCCTAACCTCTTACCATTATTGTGGACAAAACACCTGCAACCAAATGTTCTTAGATGTGAAATATTAGGTTTTCTGCCATTTAACAATTCATATGGTGTCTTGTTAATTATAGATCTCAGTAAAACTCTATTAATAATATAGCATGCAGTATTAATGGCTTCAGCCTAGAATTTTCTTGCAAGACCACTAGCTATGAGCATGGTCTTGGCCATATCTTCCAAAATCCTATTCTTCCTTTCAACAACTCCATTTTGTTGCGGAGTTCTTAGAGTTGAGAAATTATGATTCATGCCATTTTCCCTGCAAAGCTCATCAAACTTAGAGTGATTCTGTTCCATGATCAGAACTAATATGAACTATTTGAAATCCACTTGATTTTTGTATCCCTTTAGCAACAACAATAAATTCATCATAAGTTTCATCTTTGCTAGGCATAAATATTACCCAAGTAAATCTAGAATAGTCATCTACAATAACAAGGACATACCTTTTTCCATTTCTACTTTGGATTCTCATAGGACCACAGAGATCCATATGAATTAGTTCTAATGGCTTGGTTGTAGTTATCATGTTTTTGCTTAAAAAAAAAAGACCCTACTTCCCCCTCACACAAGCATCACACATATACTTACCAGGGAACTTGACATTTGGAAGACTAACTACCAAGTTCTTTGTATATAATTTGTTCTTGTGTGAGAAGCTAGCATGACCAAAACGTTTATGCCATATTAATGCATCATCCTCAATTACACTGAGACAGGTGAGATTGTTCCTTGGAATAGAATTGAGATCCACTGAATAAGTGTTCCCTTTCCTAGTTCCTTCCAGAAAAATGAGTCCAGTGTGATTGTTGATGATTTTGCAATTTTCAGTAGTGCAATTAACTGTGTTACCTTTATCACAAAATTGAGAAATACTTAAAAGATTATGCTTCAAACCCTCGACTAAAAATACATTATCTATACAGTGGGAACTTGACTTACCAACCTTACCTTTGGTGATTATCTCACCTTTCTTGTTATCTCCAATCAAAAGTCACTGTTCCACCTTCATAGGACTCTAGTGAGAGAAACTTAGATTTATCTCTAGTCATGTGCTTAGAACAACCGCAGTCGAGGTACCATGAGTTGTTCCCCCTCACTAGATCCTGTAAAAGAACTTAAGGGTTAGTACGAGGAACCCTGGTTTCCTCGGATTCCTTTGAAGAAGAAGCAGTATCCTGTTTCTTTACCCAAACTTGTTTAACGTTGTGTTTCATTACAATTTGTTTCTTGTTGCAGTCTGGTTCGTAGTGACCAGTTCTACCACAAAAGGAACAAATCTTATTGCTAGGTAAATTAACATACTTTTTCTTCTTTCCATTATGTTTAACGTGAACATAGCCTAATCCTTCAGTTCTTTTGGTTTGAGCATTCTCAATCCATTTTGGCACTGTGTACTGATGAACACCTCTGTTCTTTTGTGCTTCAAGTTCCTTCTCCAATTTGAGCTTATCAAATTTAAGTTCCTCAAGTTTCATCTTGAGTTTTTCAAAATCTTTGTTAAAAGTATGGTTGGAGGAACTTGGAGCATTCAGTTCAGTACACATGAGTTTATATTCAGTCAATTCAACATTTACCATGATGTTATCATATTTGATCTTTCCCATAAGTTCCTTATCATGACGGTTCTTATCGAAAAGTTCAAAGAATTTTCCCTGAACATCAGTCCTTTGATTTTCAATCCAAGCACTGTGTTCCCGGGCAATTTCTTAAGGCTTTTTCAGTTTTAGTTAAGCTTTTAGTTACTACTCTCCAATCGTCATCATAAGCCAAGACTAAATCAACCAAGGCTGATTTAGTGAAAGTCATTAAGTTCTGGGGATTAGGAAACACCTCACAAGATTGAGTTTCTTCAGTTTTTGTCATCAGACAGAGATTGGCTGTTTCACTTTCATTCTGGTCTTCATCATCTCCTTCAGTCTCGGAGTCTCCCCATGCAGTTATCATGGCTTTCCTCATATCAGTCTTGTTAAAGGAGTATTTAGTTCCCTTTTCTGTTTCCTTGGTCTTCCCTTTTCCCTTTTCAGCATTGGCTATGGGACAGTCTTTAATCCAGTGATCAAGAGCACCACATCTATGGCATGGATGCTCATTCTTTAAGGTACCTGCTCTTTTAACAAAACCTTTAGATTTGTTAGGTTTAAACATACGTTTAAAGCGTCTTACCAGCATGGCAGCCTCCTCATCATCAACTTCAGATCCTTCTATCTTATCATCCTTGAGGGCTAAGTGCCTGGCCTTGTGAGTTTCACTAGAACTACTTGAACTTAAGTGCAACTCATGGGTCATAAGAGAACCTGCAAGTCGCTCGATATTAAACTTAGTAAAGTCTGTAGTTTCTTGCAAGGCTGTGACTTTAGCTCTCCAGTTTTTTATATTAAGGAAGACTTCGAAGGACTTTCCTCACTGTTCATCAACTGGGATTTGCTTTCCAAGAGAAACTAATTCATTAATAATATTAGTGAAGCAAGTGAGCATTTCTTGAATAGTTTCTTTGGGTATCATTTCAAATCTCTCGTACTTTGACATCAAGAGATCTATTTTGAATCTCTTAACCTCATTTGTTCCTTCATGAGTGATTTGAAGTAAATCRCAAATCTCCTTAGCGTTCTTGCACCCCATGACACGATTGTGTTCATGTGGTCCAAGTCCACAGTATAGGAGTTTGACAACAAGTGCATTAATTTCCATCTTATCATAGTCATCTTTGTCATATTCAGAGATGGGTTTAGGGATTACCTTACAATATATATCATCATAACAAATACCCCCCTTTTGCCAAACGGAGGATTCCCAGAACTCGTCAGGCCTCATGTTGAGCACCTCCATGAACATCTCAGGTAATTCTGCGTCTGCTCCGACAGGTTCCAACATGTGACCCTCAATAGGTACTCTCAAAATATGGAAAACATAGTGCAAGGTGATAGTCATCTCTCCAAAAGGCATGTGAAAGGTGTTCATATCAGGCTGCCACCGCTCAACAAACGCAGAGATCAGGGGCATACGCGACGTCAGCTAAATATGATAGCCCAGTTAATGAAGCGCCTTAACCACCTCATCATCCATGTTCTCTTTTCTCCACTTAACTAACTAGGTCTTTATGAGCGTGAACATGATTCTCACAGTTTAACATCGACCGTTCCTTGCCCTCCCAAATATCTACAGCGACATGTCCTCCATAACTAGGAATGAGTGTGCCGTCACACGGACCTCCACCCATCCGGTCTTTCACTATCCACGAATCATCCTTCTGTAGACCGTGGGCCTACCCCGCAGGGGGGGCTTGGGCCTACATCGATGTGTGTGTTGTAGTTGTGGGCTTGAGCCACAGAACCCGCACGTGAGTGCGTTGGGGGAGTGTTGTCGAGTAAGAGGGAATGCCACTCTAGCCTATAAAGGTTATCACGGGACGCCCGACGTTGGTGCCAAAACAATGGCCACGTCCATCTAGTAACCAGCTCGTGGGTTCGGGGACATGGTAGGCGGATTGAATCTTTGACCCAATCCGCTCGCAATGTAGCGCTTACTCGGTCTATATGTAAATTCCATAATGTTAAACACGATTATTGGATGCACGCACTAGCAATTTCAAGCTCTTATTAGCGTACTAACGCTATAGGTACTGAAG
This sequence comes from Bassia scoparia, assembly GCA_008642245.1. NCBI lineage: Eukaryota > Viridiplantae > Streptophyta > Magnoliopsida > Caryophyllales > Amaranthaceae > Bassia > Bassia scoparia. Next base: position 36,212 of record SNQN01000881.1, on the reverse strand, counting down.
TGGGTTACTATTATAAAATATGATACCTAGCGCAAATATGTGAACCACTTGATGTAATCAAATTAATTACGGTGCTAAAACCGGTTGTCATAATTACTGACTTTAATGTGTTCGTGTTATTTTCGCCGGTCTTATTTAAAGAATTATAAAGGTGATTGAGAATATATACAAGAATAGAGAATAGAATAGTACAAGAATTTTACCTTAGACTGCTCGCTAGAAAAGACAATAGAAAAATAAAAGTTAGAATCAAAATCGTTCCTGCCATTAACAATTTATTCAAAGAAAACAAAGTAAAAAGTTAGTAATGAATAATAATGTGAGAAGAAATAAAATATAATAAGATCAAATTAAGATAAAATGAATCATGTTCAAATAAAATCAAAATAACATAAAACAGGAACTAACAAAAATAAAACAAAAGAAACCAGCCCTGACCAATCTGCTTTGGACCAGAAAATAACCTGCAAGATTAATTTTTTAATTTTTTCTTATATTTTTATATCAAACTAGACATCACAGAGCTTACAAAACGGATATTCACACGACTCCTAGGTTCAATTCAATTGTCCTGTAAACTTCGGCAAGTTAGACATTAAAATTGGAAATCGGACAATCAGTGACAGGATCGGAGTAAGACCAGACCAACGTTCGAGGCCATAAAACGCATGTTTAACTATTTTTATACAATTTTTTTAAATATTTTAACTAGAAGATTAGACTTGAAGGGCTTAAAAGAGTATTGCACGACTCGTAATTCATTCCGAGCAATCGAGAAAAAATCGCCGAATCTGCAGCTATGAACAAAACCGAAAAACGAAATGAGATAACAACAATCAAACATAAAAAATACAATCATAGAACAAGATGATTACTTAAATGAATCATGAAATTAAATAAATGTATGGTATGAAGTGTTATACGTCTCAGAAATTGTATCGAATCGTCGGTCGAAACGGAATCGTCAAAGGCCTTCGATTGCTCGTTCTTGGGAGAGTTTTTGGGCGCTGTATTTTTAGGGTGCTTTGGGCTATTTCTGGTTGCTTGCTGCTAATGTTAGGGCAAGTAACGAAGGATAAATACTGCTGCAATTTTGGGGTTGAAACAATGCTGTTTAGGGGTATTTCGCTGCTGAAACGAGGCTGTTTTTGGAGGTACTGTGCTGCAATTTTGAGGTTGGTTGCTGCGTGATTTTGAGGGTTTTTTTGTGGGTTTTTTCTTGATATCTAGAGGGCTGGTATATGGGGGTATATATAGGGAGGATTAGGTTAAAGAAGTAGAGGTGAATGAGGATGAGTTGCTTGAAATGGAAGCGTGTGGGGCTTGTCGTGTGTGATTTTTGGACTATGAAATGATTTTTACGTGCATGGGCTTGCATGGGTATGGGTTAGTTTTAGGGATTTTAGGAATTATTATTAGTAATGTAGTTTTTTATATTATTGTATTATTTTATTATTTATTATTATTATTATTATTATATTATTATTATTATTATTATTATATTATTATTTATATATTTATTATTATTATTTATATTATTATTATTATTATTATTATTATTATTATTATTATTATTATTATTATTATTATTTAGGCTTGGTTTTAAGGGTAATTGTTTAGGCTTAGGTATATGGATATGGGTTTAAGGGGAATGGTTTAAGGTTTATTTAAGCAATCTCAAACCTTTTAAGAAATCCGGACCAATTGACGATCGATATAGTAAAATCATAGGACCCTTATTTGGGGAGACATTTTTAGGTGTCTACACCTTCCCAGCAGACTTACTAGCCTTAGACGCATTACCTTTTCGACCAACAAACTTACCCCCCCTTTCCCTTCTTAACATGCACCGAACTCAATCCCTCATCCTTATCCTCGTCCATACGTATAATATTTTCTATGTCATCAACTGTCAATTGAGGCTCGACTTGGGAGGTTCGTTTAGCCGGAGGGCCAAGCACCTCATGCCCAGACTCCGATGATGACCCAAAGTACGCTCCCATATTCCCAAACTCATCATCGTCATCCTCACTCATATCCCTAAACTCGTCATCGTCATCCTCACTCTCGAGATTATCCTCAACACTCTCAAACACAGTCTGGACACCCTTAAGTTTATCGCTCCTCTGACGTCTAACAGAAGCGCTAACCCCCCTAGTCCTAGTATGACGAGGCCCGGCCCAGAATCTACGAAATCGTCACCATCCTCAGCAATCTCAATGTTCAACCTCTTAAACGGCGGCGGCTATAACATGCAAATAGTAACTAACGTCACTTACATTTCTAAACTTTTGTAACAATACTTAATAACAATTATAATGATTGCTCATAAACATAACAGTTACTCCAATTTATAACATTAACACTCACGTAACGACAAAAATTAAAACAACCCTAACAATTACAAACTAACATTGTCACTACCAGTTAAACACTAACAATAATAACAATTGCATAGAAAAATACATTTATAATAATATTATAAAAATAAATTAGCAACTTCATGATGTGGATTTTAAAAGAAGAATTCCAAGAAAATCCAAGAAACGAGCAAAAACGAGTGTGATAGTGTTTGAACAATAAAAATAACTTCAAATCTTGAAAAGACTCGAAGGATCTTAACTCACCAAGTGGAACCAGCCCCTAAAAGAGACAACCGACCTAGTAGCTAATCAAGTGAATTTCCGGAACCAAACCACAAAACTCACAAGGTTTTCTCTGACATAACAAGAAGGATTTTTTAAACTCAAATAATCTCTTAATTTTTATTGAGAATATCGAACTATTTATAATACAAATTAATATCTAAACTAATTAAGATATTTATATGGAAAGATAGGAATCTTATCCAAAAATATCCAACTAACCGACTGAAATAACTAATCTAACAATCTGGAAATCTGGAAATATCCACACGTTTTTCCAGATATTCTAACGGTTTTCCAACTAACCTAACTAACCAGATATTTATCCTAATCAAATCAGAATATATCATAATAACAAATATCCTAACTACTAATAAATATCTAACAACTAAATCTATATCTATAATAATTCGAAATTAATAAATAAAATAAAATAAAATACAACATAATTAATCTTCCAACCAGATCTTTCCAGATATCTTCACTTGAATCGAAAATTCCAGATTTTCCTAGCGTATTCCAATCTTTCCATCTTTCTTTCCAACAAGTTTAGGAGCTTGAAATTATAATTAGATGAATGTATAATCGACTTTGGATAATCTTTTAGAACGTCCTATTGCATCCTCATCACTTCACATATTATTACAAACTTAAATAAATTATAATGGTTCATAACACTCATACATATATTAAAAATTACGTCACTTACATTTTCTAAACAAATAATAATTGATAACGTTCATAATACTCACGTTATGATAACAACTTAAACAAACAATTGAAACTCAAACTAAGACTATAATTAAAACGTAAAATTAACAACAACGATTATAAGCTAACATTATTAACAATTACACACATAAAAACAATTATATATAACAATTAAAAATAATACCAACTTCATACATTATTACAATATTTGAATAATATTGTAACAAAAATTCATGACATTATATATAATTCTAATTATCTTTGCACATATAATATCCATACATATATTAAAAATTCACACATAAATATATTAAAATCCATACATATATTAATTAAATATATTAAAATTCACACATAAATATATTAAAATCCATACATACATTATTGATTAAATAAATCATTTTTTCAATATATTAAGTACATTTTCTGCCAAAAAAATACATAAATAACCACACAATCAACCGGCCAAAACAACCAGACCATCGGTGGTGGGTCCGGCCTAAATGACTAGACCACCCATGGTGGGACCAGCCTCACAAGCCGGACCAACCTGGGGTGATCCGGTCGTTTAGGCCGGACCACTTCGATTCAATAAATAAAAGAATTTAATTTACGTACATACCTTGGCCGACGGCGAATTAGGCGGCCGACCTGAGGTGGGGGAGTTCTGATCTAGCCTTTTACGAGTCTTTGGCGGCATTTGAATGGTGGAGTAATAGAGAAAAGGGGTTGTGGTGGCGGAGAAAGGGAGGCAGGTAGTGGCGCTGCTCGGCTGCTGCGTGGACTTCAATCGACCTCATGTGAGAGTGAACGCGTGGGAGTGAAGGCGGGAAGTAACTTAGGTGGGAAGCGGCAGCGGTTGGGCGACGCAGGGAGGGCAGCCACCGTTGGATCGTTGCAGGGAGGGCAATAGTGTCGCGGCGCAGGAGGTCAGCAGCATCGCGGCGTAGGTTGGCTGGCAAGAGTGTCTGTTACGGCGCAGGTTGGCTGGACCCAATTAGCAGACAATGCAGGTAGTCAGCGGAAAGGGTAGGTGGTCGGCGACAAGTGAGATGCTTGAGTCTGATATTGGAACAAGGTGCGTGAAGGAGTTCAGTGAAGGGGGAAGTGAGAGAGGGAAAGTGTTAGGGTAATTTCAAAGAAGGGTAAAAGGGGGAAACTTCTTTAAAATATAAAAATACGCGGGAGAAATACGGTAATTTGCGGGCGACGTTTAGCTCTCATAGTCTCATGCAATTTGGGGATCGAATTAACCTTCAAGTTATCCAATTTCAGATTCATCAGAACCAACTTTGCATTGTCTAAACTCAAGTACCCATATTCCTGATACTTGCAAGTTGGCAGCATCTACCTATATTTTAATAGCATTACCCTAGTAAAATCTTGCAGCCCCTAAAATAATTTTGCAGAATAATACTACTTGTATCTTAAATCCATCTTTATCCAAAGTTTGCTAATTTCGAAGTAAAACATTACCATCCTAATATCAAATTTCAATCATATCAAACAACAAACAAGTCCAAAAATTGAAACAAGGTTCATCGCCATTACAACAAAATTAAAATATTTAGTAACAGTTTAAATTGACATAATTTAAAACATACCGAAATAATATCAAGTGGTTCAGGGGCATCTCTACCAGATCCAACAGAACTTCCAGAACCATCCACATATTTTSCATGACTTGAATTATAAGGAGAAGCAATAAGAGCAACAATTTTCCTGCCAGAAATCCCATAATACTGTAAATGATCAAATAACACCACTAAATCATCACCCACATACTCAATGAGTGTTTTTGGTTCATTATTGTCATTACCCATTTGAGCATTAATGGAAAACTATCAAAAGATGATATCTTTGGTTTAGGAAATTTGGTGGGTGGTGAGTATTAGTTGGGTTTTGGCGGGAAAAACAATAAGGTTTTGCTGGGAAGAATGGGATGGTTTAGGGAATATGGTGGATGAAACCATTGATTTTTGGCGAATTTTAGAATGATGACATTTGTTTTTTCTATCTAGCATTCTAGCATGGTGTGAAAATGAAACTATCTTAATAATCAACCCACTCACTAAAAAACGATCCTTGTCAAATTAACACATTTAGCAAAACGTTGCAAAAACAAAGCACAACTACTTCATATCCTGACCAAACATCGAACATTAACCAAACTTAAGCATCAAACTTTTATACGATTAATTTTATGAAGTGTAAGCTTTTCTATTTAATTTAAAGGTACTAATTTTAAGCTCAACAAAACATATACAATTAAGAAATATCAGAAAGCAAGAAAACCCGATTTGCGAAAAATTAATATGCAGAAAACTAAAACAAGTTATCTACTCCCTTCGTTTTTTATAGATGTTCCATACCATTATGGAACGGTTTTTAAGAGTTGATTGAATTGAATAAAATAGTTGAGTAAGTTGGGTAAAAAGTTGAATAAGTTAGGTAAAAGAGTAAATGTGTGAATGAAAATTTATGGGAAATAGTAATTTTGGGTGAAAAGATTGGGTAAAATAATGAAAGTTGACTTTAGAAAGGGGTAAGTCATTAATGTTAGAGTAAATAAAGTAGGTAAAATGTGAAAAAGTTATTTTTAAATTGGTTTGGAACAACTATTTAAAAACATCCCAAAATAGAAACTGGAACAACTAAAAAAAACGGAGGGAGTACTTGATTAAATTGTTTACATTAAAAGAGATCAATGATTGCAGCAGATTTTGCGTTTTATTTTGCCAAGAAACTCGTTTAACCCCATTGAATTAAACCAGGAATGACTGAATGAACAAACACGCTTCATGCCTTCATTGCAACTGAAGCTAGCAGCTTTTAGAGCCCTCCTTAAACAGGGCGGACCCACAATTTTCAATCATGTGTAGCACACCAAATAACTCAAAATATTGAAATACACAAAAATATATATAGATAAAAATATTTTTTGGGGATATATTTTTTTACCTATAAAATAATAATTGGGTTCGATTCTCTCTTTTCCAAAAAATTGTTGTCATTTATTGTTGAATATACACTTCTCAACTCATATTTTATAATGTTTATATTTTAAATTATGTTGAGCAACGGGGAATACGTATACAGGTATTGCTGTAGCAAGTAATTTGGGGATGACGTGTCCTAGTTACAATATTTCCCTAACTAATGAGTTGAGAGAGGGGTGGAGGCTTCCCGTCAATGCTACCTCGGGAAAGCTGACCGTCTATTATACAAATGTACGAGCCTTAGCTATCTCTGATCTTCTGGTCAAGTCAACGAGAGAGCTGGTCCTGGTTAACGAGTAAAATCGTCTTGCTCCTAGCACCTCAAATGTGGCCTAACACCTACACAAAGGAGAATAATCCTATTTGGATTTTCTCCCCTCCAATGTGTAAGTACAGATTTAAGGGAATTAAAAGTGCTAGGCTATTGAGAGAAAGTAGTGAGATAAGCTCTCAAGTTGTTGGAAGTTGGATGCAATTAATGCTAGGAGAATGTAGGTGCCATAAATGTGGTTTTTCGGGGTATTTATAGGCAATCCCTCAAAAACCAAGTCAACCATTGGATGTGTGACACTGGTCAACCATCTATACTTTCTTGTGTTCCTTACTACCGTTTCAGTGTAGGAACATCGGTTCTCCGTCCCGTTTTGGTCCAGGTTAATTTAATCAGTGGCGCTTGCCACGTAGATCACTTTGATCTAATATTTAAAGGACACGTGGGCAATTATTTTCCATGCCACATCATTTACCCCTCAAAGACCCACTAAATCGTTTGATTTATAGGGTGCTTGATCTTGACTTTACATTAATTTACATTTTGTAAATAAACCACAAATCAAATAATTCCTCTCTTTTTTGCCTTGGGAAGTGTGCCATCGTGAGTGGTGAGTGGCCTGGCCAAGAATTCCAATCACCCAAGGTCCAGTTCGCATGGAAGCAACGCAGGTATCCAAATCCCCCTTCCCGTCCATTTTCGTTCTCCATATCAAATTTGAAAAGAAGGGGGAACAAGAGCCGTTAAGGCTGGGGTATAAATACCCCTTGAAGCAGAGAGAGGAGAGGAGTAGAGGAGAGACTTTTTTAGAGCTCGACTTTCTCTAAAAATCACTCTCGTCTGTCGCACTTCGCTCTCTATCTTTGCCAATTTTCAATGTTTCACGACGACCTTGTTTCGGCAGTTCGCGATTCCAATCTTTGCGTTCGCAGTTTTCTTCAGATTTCGCCGAATCCTTCGTTGATTCGCCCTCAGTGTATTGTTCGCTTCCTTTTCTTTCTTCGCACTTATTCTTTCTTGCTTTTTTTAGCAAGTAATATGAGCGAGACAAAAGTTTCCTAATGAACTCGCGATCTCTACGATTCCAAGTTGTACTCGAACTCAGAGTTGGTATAGGTAGCATTGAGAAGAGAGGCCTTAGTCCATACTTACGACCTGGTCAATTTTAACTACTTACTCCTCTACCCTTAGTTTTTTTGTGTGAGAGCTGCTTGCTTAAACATCTGTAGCTTATACTTTCAATTTCTCTCGTTCATTGCCCAATATCATCTTACACGACTTTCATGTATAGTTTGCAAGATGATCCAAGACCCACTCGTAGATCTTCGGGTTTTGTATGTCTCTACTCGAATTTACGGACCTACATAGTCTTCTGATAGGATCGTATTTGTGGGAAGGTAGTTTGAGCCGCAGACCTAGTAACTAGTGCTGCGTTCAGTTCCACATACATTGAACATACAGCGATGTATGTGTACGTGGAGATATAAACGAGAACTCTGACTTGCCGACACGGACGTTTATTTCGTGACTCTCTACTATAGACAGTTAGATTGTGAGTCTAGGGATTAGAAGCTTGATCAGACACGACTGAGGTGCTATTATATAGTGATTCCTAACGAGACGAAGACACGACGAAACTCCCAACTGATAGAGTAGCATAGATAGATAATGGTAGATTCTTTACGATCGTAGACATGTTGAGAACATAGGTGTCACACTTCTATGTCGGCCTTATCCGACAATAAGATAGAACGCTTCCTGTCAGATGTGATAGAAAGTGATAGCACTTATTCGGAACACGAAGGGATGTATATCGTCTGAATGATATTGCAGACTGGAGAAGGGGAGTTTGGATAAAGATTCGCTTTATTAATATATACTCGGCGGATAGAGCCGGTGGTTGGCCTGGGAGACCATGTGGGGTCCGTCCGAACAAAAGCGCCTGTGTGAGAGTTGTTGCAACTCTATCGCAGTAATTTAGTATACAGAACTCATGCTGAGCAGCTACTCTGACTTCTAGTTCGGACATGTCGAGTTATGGTCGCTCTTGTGAAGTTGAAGGGGAGAATGGTATGATAAGTGATATTATCTCTGTAGTAGAGTATAGGAGTTAGGAGTTAGTAAAAGTTGCACATCCACAATCGGATTCTACCTTTTCGTGTATCTCACAAGAACAAGGAGGTGGTTGGACACTTGGGCTCGTTTTTCACTCTATCTCGCTGTTGCATCATTATATATGATAGAACCACAATTGAGTGGAGGACTACTTTGTTAAGTGCAAGTTATTACGGACTGGCGCATCAGCTGGACTGTGTTGAGATTCACGATGAGACCTTTTTTCGCATCGGTCATGAGATGAGAAATGACAACAGCTACTTGGGTATTACATAGAGCATGTGGAGTTGCTGCATTGACTGATAAGGTGATCGACTTGCTCCAGTTCGTGCCTACACATGGGGATCTTTCCTTAATTACAAGCTGCGATTCAGACATTATATAGATACGACTATATAGTATGATCAGCATGGGCACATCGTAGGTAAGCATTGCGTGATGTCTCTAAGTGCTATTCTTGAGAAGTGACGAGTGAGATACTAGTGCTGTACGGTCCTATCTCAGTATTCATCTTGTGCACGTAGCCCGAACTATCACAGTGAGTGATACTAAACATTTCGTTCTTCAGCGGCGTCGATTCTCTCTCCTTGTTGTGAACGCTCGATAACACTCATGAATATATACCCTCTCGCCGTCGCATCGAGAAGATCTCTCCTGCACCAAGTATGCTCAATCAGGTAGGTAAGTACACTAGAGGTATGGGGAACACGCGAAAACCACATGACCATGATAGTCGAGAGCTCAGAGCGATAACTGGATGGACTCATAGTCCAATTCGAGACTCTTCGATGTGATGTACATTACATGAGACCTTGTACGTGATTATTCGGTCAATAGACCTAAAGTGTATCCCAAGTAAACTTGTCTCCCACTCTACAGCTTTGAGATCGTCTGTCTTTGCTCGTATGATCAGTGATGACCTTGATTCCGCAGCGAGAACATATGTACCTTATGACCACACTGTTGTAATGACAAGGTCGCGTCAGGAGACATAGTAACTCATGTTGTTCAGCCAAGGAGTACACTAACGGACGTGTTAGCATATAGTCCATAAATTGATTCAACGCTTACTCTGTAATCTTGTGACAGTGTCTCCTGACGCTTTTACTCCGGTGGACCATGTTTCTCTATAAACTACAGCGCATAGCGCTCGTTGCTCCCCTTGGATCGCTTGATCATTCTGACTTAGGTGTCCTCATCACGTACGATAACTCGTCGATAATTCCAAGTCGTCTTCGCAGTTCGTCGACCAAGTGTCCGTCGCAGTGGGTAGATTTTTGTCTCAGAAGTAATGACTCATAGGACTTGTCAGTTTCGTTTTCCTATTCTAGAGTCTGTCAGGATGTGTGAACGGCACTCTATGTTCGATATTTAAGCGCTCGTGTCTATCGCGATGGTGCGGGCGCGGTACAATGGCTGTTTGTCTTGCTTTCGTGTACCATTACTTCATCGTCATTAGTCCGTCGTTTTTTCGTGGGTCGCTGTTGTGTCTTCGTGCGATTGAAAGAGATTTGTTATCTTTTCAAAGTGGCAGAAGTGCCTTAGAGAAGTCTGCTATCAGTCTGCCTGATATACTTCGGTGGCTCGCAGAGATATAGTGCTGCACAGAGTTTCTGTATGCAACTTGATTTGACGTTTTGTGTCTAGTGACTGTTGGTTTCGAATACGAAATTGGTCTTCGCCTTGGATTTTTTAGCACTTACTTTTTCTTAGACATAGAATATTGCCTTATCTACAGTATATTTCGAGACAGAAAGCGTTGAGATATAGTGCCCTTCATGCACGAGGACGCGCCCATTGCAACCCAGTCAATACATAGTCCGCTAAAAGTGATATAACGGGTAGAAGGATCTGTTGTTGCTATTTCTAAATGCTCTCTCTCCACCATATGTTTGCAGGAAGGAGAAAGTAGAATTTGTACAGATCTTCTCTATATCATGTGGGACGTTAGAAGGAGCATACACCCTTCTCTGAGTGATGAGGTAGAAAGAGAGGATAGAAGTTAGAGATCTATGAAAAAACATAATAATTCTTGCACGAGATTTACGCAGACGGAGGCTCCACTTTATAACAGAGTTATGCTACAAGACACTCCTAACGAAGCATTTGTAAAACGGTAGGTAGAAGTGATATAAATGGAATGATAATATATCGCTCATCGATATGAAGAGGGAGATGAGACGAAGCCAGTGACACCGCATGGAAAACATTAAAAATGTTACTACTCCTGAATTTTCAATGACGAAAATAATCACAATTTTTCATAATTTGTGGAAGAAAAGTTATGTGATTAAACATGAGTGATAGAAGATAGCCTGCTGTAAAGTCCTAGCGTGAAAATAATGTACGAAGTGTGACGCGCTTCAATTGAGTGGCATAAGGCTAAAGATGAAGTGTCGTTACAGCAGCGGTAGTTTTCGTTATCTAATATGGCTGTATCGTTCTGTTATGTGCTCCTGTGTACAAGTGTGTTTGTTCCTTATATGTCGACAATAATATACACAGATTACATACACGGCACTATCTACTAGTAGGATTGGTTCGAAAATCCGTTTCGCTAGAGTCACTACTGCTACATGGTGGAAGAGAAAGAGGCCTTTTCGCCTTCTGCTCGTTGATACATTGAAAGAGAGATAGACGAATGAGACAACAAACAACAGGGTTCTATTTTTTCTAGTTACTCTCCATCGTGAGATGACTGTTGATTGGCTAGGTCCATGTATTAAAAGCATAACTCATGCCCTCACTTAAGACGGATGTGAGTCATAGCCGCAATCTTAGAGCGAAGACTAGCTAAGAAGAATTACAAATGGTATCATTGCTTGTCCATTATGACAGTTGTGGATAGCACGCGAACTCAGTATATTGTTCTGGACTGGTAAAGTCCTCTTATGAATCTTAGTGGACATAATGACACGCGCGGTTATACAAAGAAGGAGCTGATCGCTGATGACTGTTTTGTGTCATCTATAAGTGAATAATGTGTCCTCTAGAAGCTATCCTGGTAAACTAGTACGCACTAAGTATTGCAGTTGGCTGTTCGTTCTTTGTAACGCATATGTCAAGTGACAGTAAATACAACCTATGATAATGTTGAACTCGTCTTCCATGTAGAACTATGAGTTTCGCAGAAGACGGATGACTCAATTGGACTCTTTCCTCCACACTAATAAAGTTTATATGAATTAGTTGTTGACTACGTGAAAATATTGGAGACTGACTTGAGATGACTTTTTGACATTTGGAGAGTAATATAGGTCAGACACAAGGAATACAGCTATACTCAGGACGTAGTCTTTCCTTGGCGCTTCTAGTTCTTACTCATTAGTAGAATATTCGCAGATTTGTGCAAGATCGGTCGTCTATCTTCAGACTAAGTCGAGGCGTGTCAAGACCGCTATCATATTCCTCAACCTCCAGTGTCAGTGTTCGCGATCTCACTACGTAATGCTGTCAAGGTGCGCACTTCTCACATAAGGTCAGTAAAATTCTCGCACGAGAGATCGACTATTCTTCAGCGTACACTCACACATGATCAATGTTCAGGTACGATCTGTTCTACCCACACTAATAGATATTACGTCTTGCGCATCTCCCTTAAGAGTAGGCTACATGATGACAGGAAGTCAAATGGCCATCTCTTATTATAACTTGTAGACCGCTTTCGAGCTAACCTTTGACGTATAGATAGGGAAGATTTGATGAGGGCTTTACGATCTCCAGAACGAGATCAATAAGTAACAGAATTCGATGGTAGCACGCCAGATAATGGAAGACACTCTTACTGTAGTTTGCCTTTGTATCTTTCCTAGATCTCTACAATCTCGTTAGGCATAACACTAAGAATCTTGCATGAGTCTATCATTTGAAGAGGATCTGATCAAGAGAGATGGGCTGGTGGATGAATGTGTAATGGTATGGTGTCGGACAACCTCTGATATATATCATCATGTCATGATAGCTTGAAACCAAATTGTCGGGACGTCACTTTGACTAATAGAATCGACACCAGCAAGATAGTGTGTGCTTCGCTCAAAAGCCTAGACGTAATGGTGCCGCATGTGCGAACAAGAGAGTTTCCAGCGGTAGAAGCATACGCAACGCGCTCGACCCAGTTGTTCGGCACTCGGCTTGTCGAAACTTCGAGCTGGGGCAGAGCAAAAAAGTGAGTGGGGTCCTCAGCTGATTGTAGAACAAGAGAGTCTACATTTTGCACCTTGTTTTCGATAATTTCACACTCTGTTATTCTATATGTTACATGACCTCGATCACACTCTCTCTTGCATCTAATCATAGTTTTTAAAAAGAGTTGGTTCTCGACCTGACTGGTTACCGACCTGACCGATACTTTCGCCACAGGTGATTTGAGCGCGAGCGTGATGATTGATCTGATGGTGTGATAATTACTTATAAATGTCGCATATTAGTCTATTGTAAAATCACAACATATTTGCGTACACAGCAGAAACGTAACGAGTGAATGTTCACAAAAATAAAGTAGTTCGTGATCTATACACGATATAAGCATGTAAATAGTGTGAGAACCTACATGTAATAAGAAGGACCCATGCCCAGCCAGCAAAAGGTGGGGTTAGGAGTCGTTCGCATTAAAGAAAACTGGTCGACTCTATAGAATCCTGAACTTAGTGGCACTCACTAAATAGTCCTGAATTATTTGCGTTGTTTAGTAAGCCTTTTGAATGGCGCTAGAACCTCATCGTTCTCTCGTTGCAAAGTCACTAGTAAAGGGACTTTATATAGCCACATTTTTCAGACATAATAGTGATTGAGTATTAACACAATACTCAATTTTCTCTAGGCCTGATAGATTTTGTTACTTGAGTAGCACACAGAATTGAGAGATAGAAGACGTGAATAATTGAGTCGCAATATCCGCTTGAGAATAGATATGGTGACTAAATTTGAGTTGTGAGGGTAAATCATCGTGACGAATCAGGATATGTTGCTGCTAAAAAAAGGCGCTAAAAAACTTGAACCGACCGACGAGCCTGTTACGAAAAACATTGGGTCTGACGCAGGAATTATGGATCCGTTACCACGGAATTAGAAATGTGGGAGACGCGCAGAGGCGAAGATTCGCAATGTAGAAGCCTGTGCGAAACATACGACGGTACATTGACTGCCGAGAATGAGCTGGCCAACCTTCGCTCCGATTGGTATACAGGAACAGACACCGGTGGAGCCTCGACTAGAGGTCTTGTTGAGACACAGAGATATCACATAGCAAAGTAGAATCAGATGTTGTGCACTATGAGGCTAAGGAACTTAGGTATTGATGAGAGATTGTTCCAGATTACAGAATCTTAATGGGAAGCTGCAGTTGTATAGCCTTATAACATCCTTATTTCGCTAGGTACGAGTAATTCCTTGCGTTGCTCTGAATGGAGAGAAGTTGGACTAAAGTACTTGCCGCGACTGTACGGACCTTCAGGATAGAACATAAAAACGATAAATTGTCACCTTTTATATGATGAGCTACTGAGTGTTGTCTTTACATGGAGAAACACGCAAAGCGATCTCTTAGTATTCTCTCTTAAGAGAATGTTAATGACTCATCTTCTTCATAATATATGTCTTAGATCGTCGTCTCGTACACTACGATCACTGCAAAACACAATTGATGCTGAACATTCCTACGATCGTTAATCTATATGTGATATTATCGGAGTCACATCGATTGTCATTTTTAGAATGACCAATACACGAGTTAAACTTTTTTTTCGTTCTGTAAACTGTATGTACGTCGTCGATTCTTCTGTCGGACGTGACGACCGAGATGCGGACGGCTCACTTCGTCGCAGGACAATAGAAATGAGGCACGACGAGCACGATTGGGGTCTCTTGTAGGGAGGAAGGTTGCCGCCATCGAATGGGTAGGAGCTTGAGCATGTGATTTTGATGATGCATTATATAAGATGGCGATTTGAGTCAAATAGATACAGATTGGAGAGTAGCATGGTACATTGAAATGGAACGCCAATGATGCGAAACTCATATGTTGCATTCGCTGAAGATCCTTCTGTTCCTCTGTCATTATTGCAAAAAGTCCTCGCGTTACTGTTCCGGTCATATGCTTTAAGCTCAGAATGGTAGTCGCTTCTGTCGAGTGATTTCGAGAGTAACATGTCCCTTAGTATTTGGTCACTCAATCTTGCCATGATGTTTCTTGATTTTTGTTGCTACATTTTTGTTTGTCTAAATTGTCACGCAGTCTATAATATTACTCCTATTAATTTAGAGGTGTAGTTCGTCAATAACACCATGTAATATTCACTCTTTCAAAATATCTTAAATATCGAGGGTTTCGTTAGCGGCATCGATGAATATCGATTAAAATCTCCTGAAATCAAAACAGGGACACGCTATTATATCCACTTTTTGAAATATCTCTGATAGCACAATGTTTTTTCTAGGCATCTCATATGACCCTATTTGCTTTCAAGCTCATATAGTGCGCATCCGTCATACATGTCTGCATCTGCGACCATTTTTGTTTTATCTCGCATACTACCCCGTGTCAATAAAACATGTGTGCGGTAGTAGTATCTTCCTTCACGTTATACGATCTAAGTCCTTGTAATCCATGGGTCATCTTATTGGTCGTCTCATGTGGTTATAAGCACAAACTCCGACTTGGCTACGCTCTAAGGCTACTATTTATTGCTTACGTTAGTGAACATAATGTCATGATAGATGAAGTAGTTAGATCCCTTCTATGTCATTTTTTTGTAATCTAAGATTCACTTTGTTTATGTCATCAGAGTTATGTGGGTGGTATGTAGGATGAAACTTGCTTATGCATTGATAGACAGAACATTGATTCCTAAAGTTTAAAAAGATTATCCATTTAATATGTATCTGCAATTGAGACTTGGTTCATCATCCGAGATGAACCAATAAATTCTCCGCATATAGCAAGTGGATGATCAATGATCATGAAGTCAATCATTGTATTCGATAGGTAGCCGCTTAACTTGAGAGAACGTGTTGAAAGGGTACCAAAGTATAGAGCCATTGCGCCAAAGTGCTCTAAAGATGCAATATCATTAGATAGGAATCTTCGTCGATTGTCATGATCGTCAAAGCCTTAGTGTGAAGTGTATACATTTAATCTGATTTTCACAGAAAATATGTAATGTGGTAGCATCTTCTCAGCACCAATACGAGCAGACTCATAATCTGTAGTTCAATGCTCACTGAGTTTGTTACAGTTGTCAGAGTTTTTGGTCGCAGAGTCAAATTCTCTAAAGTAGATATCTTGTCCTAAACAATAACGCGACTCGCTGTGAACACTTGCTACCGGAATTTCAAAGTCTCAGACACATCGCTCCTAGACTCTCTAATTGTGGTCGTCAAATTCAGAATGATGCTTAACATCAGAAGCTATAAGAGATTCGAATCAGTTTTATAGATACACAAAACATAGATTTGAGTTTACTCACATCATGTCGCGTGACATTTCGCTAACTAATAATGAGTAGTTCTGTATGAATGTTGTGCGAAGCTTGCGATTTACTTGGTAAGCGTCTATTCCAGAAAATATAGACCCACTCAAAACAGTGTAGCTCAAACATCGCTAACTATACAAGTTAAATTGTCCATTGGACCCTGTTTCGGAGTTAGCGATTACACTATTGCTAGGCCTTGAGAACATGAGATGAATCCGTAGTTGATAATGATACAATGTCATTCAGAGATGTATTGCGATAGAGAGCATGTTACGATTCTGGCATCACGGGTATGTAGTTATTTCATATCCACAACTGCCACTCGTAAGAACAGACAGATGGAGTATCTTCGCACCAGTAACAAGCTTTGCCTTGACTGTTCTGTTGACACAGAGTATGTGCAGTTGTGAGCAGCAAAACTTACCTCATAGAAGGTTATGTCTTTATAGTAAAAATCGAGTTGAGTCCACATCGCTACATCATTTCCTCACATACATGACCTAGATGCTATCACAAGTTATATGGGGCTTAGATTAGTTGTTAGCAGTGTACATTAGGAATCTAAACATAAGGTTTTCAGTATGGGTCATAAATTAGATATGGTTTTATCACCCTGTTGCTGAACAGTGCCTTGTAATATAGGACGAGCATACCGCTATCGAAACTACGCTTCTTTGCTTGTATTTATTTGAACAATATTTTGTAGTACATAAAGGTCTTGGTTGGGGGTGCATAGTTATGGTCCTTATACGCCTGTTGTCTATAAGTGCGCATGCTCATGCACGAGTTAGGGTACCTCGTGCCTGAGCTCTTTGATATAATTACAAAACGTGAGCTGCACCTCGCAATATTATATAGGTCTTTCAATGAGAGTCGTGTTTTTTAGCTGTGGATGAAGTGTGCTTTTAGCTCAAAAAGGTGTAGTTTCTCCTGTAGTTCTGTTCATTGATCGCCTTATATCATACTTACATGTGGGCTCATACTAACTTGTTCAGAGCTTTCGCATTTGTTAGGGGTAAGAATCGTTTTGTGTACTCCATAATGAGTGATGTAGACTATCTAGGCACTGTCTTCATGCAAGATGGCAGCCCGTACGTATGTCTGTCGAGCAATGTGAACTGGGTGTATGCAGCAGACAGAGTCCTAGCAATCACAGCCAGAGAGAGTCAGACTCTAAGCATCCTTCTCGAAATTGCAAGATGCAAGATTTACCATCCTCACGGTCTATCGAGATTTTGTCCATATATCTCGCACACGGCGCACAAAATAAATATCTAAGCTGTGCAAGCAGAGTCAACTATTTGCACTCTTGAACGACATATTAATTCCACGCGGACCGTATTTCCCGTACGGCAGGTAATACATTCCAGATGACGTCATGATGCCGCTCCCTATGACTTGTGTGATAGATTGTAGACACCTGTACATATAAGAAGAATAGTGCTAAGCACTCTACCATTACCAAGTGATCTTAAGAAATTAACGTAGAAGTCTATGATTGAGGATGTTAGCAGATATAACACAACACAGAGACTGTATATATCTTATGTCTCTGCTAATTCAACTTTGAGACCTAGGTCGGCTCATGCAGAGTTGTTTGAGTTTTTCTGTTTTGATTCTCTTAAATGACTAACTACTAGTGTGATCCAATTGGATGGGCATGTTGTCACTATGTGTGCACCTCTTAACAAGATTTGTTGCAAAAATGTACTCATGAGCTATCATAATTGTATGGTAAGGCTTGGCTCTTCGGATCATTTTGACACTATGTTTAATAGACTCATTACACCACGCTCTGCTTTCGATAGTGGCTTCGAGCAATAGTGGTATGTTGATGACAAAGTTGACGAAATGAATTTGCTGCAAAAATTGTTTTCAGAGAAATTAGCGACGACTCTTGTAGCATGGTAGCTACCAATTTAGGTAAAATCCATTGCATCTTAGCAATAAGCGACTTGCATTTACCAGGATTCCGTATAGAGCAAAAATTATCTTGTCAAAATCGTTCGCTTTAGCAGGCACATAGTAATAATGATTCTTTGCTGTTAATCCTTTTCTTCGAGTTGGCGTACTTATTAGAATTCTAGAGGAAGTTGATACTTGGCTTTGTTCCAATTGTAGCTTGCTTAAGTGCACCCATTGGATAGATGTGAAGAGTGGTAGGAGGCCTGATATTCGGTATATCGAAAACGATTGAACAATAATAAGGCATTGATGTCGCTCTACGTAAGAAGGTTGCTCTATTCTAATTTTTGGAAACTTTAACCATTCCAAAATGGAGGGGGTAGGCGACTTTAATGTTTGCTTGTAAGATTTAGTCCCCTTTTTCGACTAGAGATATATATCCGACTCGGAATGCACTCTGTGATCTTAATAAGACTATGAGGAGACACAATCTATCTCTATAGTCATGATGGACTTGGCAAATGATAATGCCAGCATCCACCGACTATCACAACCAGATGCATTGGTTATAATTTGCTCTGCAAGTTGAACCGTAAACAATTTTCAAAGATGACTCCTTCGCATATATATTTCTCGATCAAAAGGCACGTGCCTTTTTATTGCGTCGGGAGTTGGGGTTAGAGCCGCCACGCACAAATACTACATACTATCTCGTTACGGCGCCACTCATCTGCTTATAGTGTATCGATAAACTCCCTTTCCTTCACAAGAAATGTTTGCTAAGAGATGTTGGACAGCGCTAAATTACACACATACACCTTCATGATATTTTTATATTAACGATCTCTAAATGCAATATCAGTAAGCCACACGCTCAAAACGATGTCTCAAAAAGGTTATCTAGTACGAATTGTCTCATTATTGACATAGATTGTATCTCGTATAACCACCATTGCTTCTTTGCTCTAGATACATTCATTTTCATTACATGAACAAGAATTCTACCGGTTTTTTGTGAATTCCCTAAGCTGAGCCCAATGTTATCAATCTCCACATCTCTTCCATTGTCCATAAAACCTCCTATGATATTAATAATGATCAGTTACACATCGAGACAAAATACTTGTGTGAGCCTATTTTCTTACATGATCTTCTCCACGGAAGATAGGCTTAGCACAATCAAGCAGGGGTGATACGCGGGATAGTGAGAGACAATCAACGCAGTCCCTCTGTTTGGGTACGAGGGTCAGCACTGATGAGGGTTGGCTTTGTTTTAACGTCCAATTCTCGGATAGTCTATGTCCTCTGTCGCTAAAACAATTTCATAATCATCTCGCTCATATCGGCTAGACACAAAGGGTTTTTCTGTTCTTGTCCCTGATTATGGCCTTTCATCTCCAGTTGTTGAGATGCGATGTATATAAGATGTCGGAAAACTGTCGAAGTAGCTGTAAGTATTTTCTTTCATCGCACGTAAGTGTGCTCTTAAGTCGAATAGCTCATGAGCCTCGCTGTCGTCTTTTGCACGAGAAGAAGCCTCACAGAGATATCTATCAACATATAAGTTGTGTAAACTTTTTTAATGTAGGAGATACAGTGATGAAAATGTCATAAGATCAAATCTTCTTGCTGACAAGCCTATTGCTTTAGAAAGTGTGACGGATATAGTCACACATTCTCCATGTCCCATTAAGACGCTAATCAGAGCAACGGAGGGAGGGCAGGAGTAAAAGAAGAGAGATTTTCTAATATGATACATTTGCACCCCTCTGGATACTGGCATCGATCGTAGCTGTTAAGAACCAACGTTTACTGACATTTTTTATTTCACTTTATTCCTCATGCGGCTGACTTGCGGTGAGGCTTTGTATGAGATATAGACAACTAGGCTCACTACTCTAAGTAGAGTCCTCATCTGTCTTGTGGCTGCTATGAAAGCACAGTTTATAGAAACTGTGGACGGCTCAACTCGTCTATGTTGCTGAACTCGCATCTGGGATTTTAACAAATGAAATTGATATTGAGCCTTAGTGGAGTATCTCCGAGAAACTTGGATCCTGGCGAAGTTAGTGGATAGTTTTTGTCTAGCCACCGTCGAGAAGTAGAAGGACAATCTTGCATAGTAGTTCAACCAGTTAGCCAAAGTATATTGGAATGAACTCTTTGCCGAGCCTCGAGGGTTCTGTCAGCGCGACTCTTTTAAGCGTTGCTCTACCTATACGTTGACTGTCCCCGGTACTAGTCCAGCAAGGTGGGAATCTATGGGAAGTCCTTTGCTGCTGACCCGTTGATTATCTTTGGCTATCCTCTGAGAGGTCGTGAATGAGGTGGATAGAGAAAAGCTTAATTCATGAATATGCCATCATTTTCGATGTGTGTTAGGAGCGTGATCATTTGAATTGCCATAGTCCATTCAATGAAGCGCAGACGGTATGGTAAATGGAAAGAGATTGTCTGTGGCTAGATTTTTCGCATTTGCTGTATTATAGGCCTCCTGCGGGCTCAGTTGTTTGGAATCGAAAGCTACAGACAAAGACACATGACATACCGTGAGTTCTAGATTTGCCACTCATGCTATAGTGGTCTTGATGGGGTATATTCAGAAAATGAATTAGCATTTCCGGATATCAGAGTAGCTCGAGATGTATGTTGGTCTCTTCATCAGTACTCATTGCTCATATACCTTTCGGCCCCTGTGCTATCTGATGTGGTTTAGGTGGGCAAATTTTGGTAATGTTGAGTTTCATGTGACTGATTACACTATGTAATTGATGTGATGACTCGCGTTGCACACTTTTTGACAATCCGGATAGTGAAGGAAGCGCACTTCATATTCAGAGAGGCAAGTTGGTTGTCTTCCGGCTGGTGAACATATAGATTTGGTATGATCTCTGCATGCTCGTAGGCCATAAACATGCGGTGAAGATGTCTCAGTACTCATGTACGAAGGGATGGATGGTCTTGAAGTGGCTTATTTCATCTTATTCAAAAATTTTCTAAATGCCTTCTTTTCTGTCGTAAGTAAGCACTGAGAGGTCAGTTATAGGGTGACACATCTGTTCTCTGCATTGCATAGCTGAATGATTGCCCAACTGAAACTTATGTCCAAAACCAGTAATTGATTATTCATCGGTTGAAGGCATATTGTGCAAACCGGCATGAGTTCGGAATGTGTAGATAATATTGGTGCAGATCAATTAAATGGGTATACTTTTATCCAACCATATTTTGAGTAGGCCACTTCTCACTCGCGAAGGATTCATTATTGTACTAAAAGAATTCAAAAGCTTTAGGAGTCTGCACTCAATAGTCCAATAATTTAGTAATTGATGTGCGCGGATCACTGTATATCGCCTTTTAGTTCGCTTCCACTCACTTCAATTGTTCAAAGACAGCTTGCGAGACGTGATCAGTCTATTGTGGGAGGAACTTTTGCGTGCTTTATATCCTCAATACTCCGACCGGATCCCTTCCTCACTCGCAAGATAGAAGGAATAGGTATGGTACGGATTTTTTCTTTCCTCACTGTTAAGTCAAGATCCATAGATATTATGTCTGCACAGGATGTAGCTTGTGATAGAGTTTTTGTCTCTATACTTAAAGATTCTTAGCTAGGCCCTTAGAATGTGATGTGTATCATCGTAGCTTTGGAGTACCTCCACTTGGGCTAAAAGTTCGCACAAATCAATTTCTAGGAGAAAAATTTCTGTATTGTTTTGCGCAGAGCCAGATTTCCATAACGAATTACCTATACATTCATTCTCAACATCTTTAGCTTTGCGCGTGCACCCTCAAGACCTGAGAAGGCAGTAGTTGGTCAATATTAGGACTCTGTCTAGGTAAAACCTAAATGCTGTCTATATAATCATTGCCACTACAAGGGCCTGAAGTGCATAGAACGTAGTTGCCACATGGTTTCGTTTGACAAAAGATGTGTTAGGAAATCATTAAGTAGACATTAAGCATTCTAGGACTCTTATGTGACAATATTTAAATTATGCGTAACTTAGTAGTTGCACTTTAGGATCACATCACTTGATATAGCATGTAAGTCTATCGAGATGCATCTCTGTATATTGGAAAGTGATGTGGTACATGCTTACGGAGTATGGTCTGCTGAGTATCTTTTAGAGTTCTTCACTCTCTTATATCACAATCTTGGAATGAGATCGCATTTTTGGGGTGTATTTCAACTGTTTGTGGATCATGATTTTGGGTGTAAAAGTGCTTTGTATTTTTGCTCTATTTTCTTGTTAGTAGCCTTTGTTGGTAAGCTATTGTTACGCTCTATTTTTGCGATGCTCGACGGTTCCCTTGCTTTTGATCTGTTTGGTCCTCCTCAATATGGTGATACTATATGGTGTCATGTACAGCTCTGTGTTTTGGTGCTCAGTTGACCCTCTTGACAGCTTCGTATGATAGTATGTGGGCTGAATCTCCTGTTTGCTTGATGTGTGTATAGTAGAATAGGGTGGGGGAGTACTATCTACTGCAATTTTGCCATGTGAATGTTGGGCCCTTCGATTTTTTGTGTTGTACTCAATAGCTACGCTGAGTGATGAGCCGATCTTGTTCTTAGACACACTATAGCCGAATGATCCAATTGCTTGCGTAGGTCCACTAGCTATCGGTCGCTGCTTATCATGTTCATGATAATCGCAGAAGTCTCGCTCTATCGGCCTAGTGTCAGTTAAGTCAATTATGATAACTTGAAGAGGATACTATCCACATGACGTTCGTCTCAGACTCCAACGGTTTAGAAATTGGTTAGGATCCACTAACAAGATGACGGATATATGTGACGAGAGATGCACAGAAGTATGTGGTAGAGTCTCATTGTGTTTTATAGAAGATCTGGTTCTAAACCATCATAGCAGTTCTCAAGTTAAGCATACTAGGCCCTACCGTCAATGATAGCTTGATACGTTTGAGAAGCATTTCCTCTTCTCTACACTATAATGGTAACGCAGGCTAATTGCTGTGTCGCCTCTCAGATACTGGGCCGCCGTATGCAGGCATTAGGATGCTGGATCGCAGTTAAAAGCAACCAGCTACGGTCAATTCTTTAAAGTTATGGCATAAGCTAACCGGCTGGGATGATTCCACTTAGAACACTTCTACTTTTTGAGCACCAGCACCAATTGAGAGAGCTAGTGGGAAGAATGTTTGAATACATGATTACTACTTTGGTCACACAAGTTGGGCACACACGGTCATTCTTCTATTATGGGCTGGTTCATGAGATGCTTGGTTCATGGCCAGTTGATTTATAGTCGAAATGGAAATTTGATTAGAGACTCTATGGTTGCAAACTAGTTATGAGTCGAATAACACTCATTAAAGCATTAATAGAAAGGAACTTGATCTTTTGTGATTGGGTTAGCCAATGAGATGGAGGGAGACGCAAGGGGATTTCTTGTCCACGTCTTCAGGTAGTAGAACTGCACTGGTTGGTCTCATTCTGTGATACTGGTTCCTTCGGCGCATGTTGTAGTGGCACGATATGACTTGAAACCACCTGTACTGAAGTGTTGGAAGATGTGCACACGCTTGTTGTGACACCCTTTGAGGGTAAGCTTCTTCCCACGTTGGTGGGAACAGACTTTGGCAATCCTCATATGCGAGCTAATCTTGATCTTTCGAATAGTAAAGGGCGGGCTAATTCTGAGGTAGCCAGGATTATGTTGTTCGCACATTCAAGTTGGTGGATTGAATGAAGGAACATATTGTACTGTGTCTAAGATTGCTAGATACATTCATTTTTTTGTAGCCTCAAAACGGCTTATGATAAGACACCTTGCCAAACAACAGGCTCCCTGTGTTGATGCGCAGAATTACACTTCTACACAAGTCATCAATATCGATTGAGAGGGCTTAGTGACGCTCTATCAGACAGTCATACGGATTCATGCGCGTTTCAGCTAATAGTAGGGTAATACTAAAAAAGGAGAGTCCTTGCACCAGACACCTGCTTCTAGCATACTTTAGAGACCTCAAAAAGATTTAATCTTCAAATAATTTTAAAATTATTTAACATGTGTTCTAGAATATTTGAGATTTAATTAATTTTGCGATATTAATTAAATATAACGCAATTCACAAATTCTCGACAAACTTTAGCACAGCACCCTATCCTCGTTCACAGAAAGAAATTTTTACATATTTCATTCATTATTTGATTTATCTTAAATCTTTATGAATTTGCTAGCCAATACCTAAAACTGAAATAAATACCTGAGCTGCGGGCATCCTCAGGATTTTCGCTTCGAAGAACAGTGTATGCAACGGCCTCCCGAGTGTAGAGTCAAAGTAATCCGAGCTATGTAGCATATGTGCATTTTTTGGTGCCAAGTACAATTATTAAAGCATTGGGATACAATTCATATTCAGCCATTATTTATCCAAGTAGTGATATAATCACCCTATGAATCTGTAATACTAAATTCGGCGTATACATATTTATATTATTTACGATGTATATTAATTTATCATAATATCCTAATTATTATTTGCAGCATAGTGTACATAATACTCCATATTCGAGGTAAGAACTAACTTGAAATATGCAAATAGAAATCTTGAGCATAATTTGCTATAATTGACGACACAATTTCGAATAATTGGAATTGTATAGTACATTTTGCACGTACATATGATTTAACTTTCGATATTATATTAAAAATTTTGAGTTTGAAATGTGCACAAGTCCACAAGGCAGGCTTTCTGTTCACGAAATGTGCAAGCAACTTCGAGGTACAAATAGATCCAAGGCCCTTTTGGTATGACATTCAGTGCATTATTGCGTCACCACTGGTAAGGATTGGAAATGAGCATTTTGGGGCGTAATTCTCACGTCCATTCAGTTCGTTAGGGCAATATATTTATCGTAACGCTCTACCAATTTAATTTTGTAGCAGGTCATCGTCAGGTTTGTATTAGTGTTTGTTTCAATTAGGATGGTTGGTAATGCATTGAAGCACTTTCACTTTATTCTAAGAAGTATGAAAACGCCTAGGTTCTTTTGACCCAGATAATTGAACGTATTCACGCCCGAAGATTTATTCATATGTTGGGTATGATTCTTTTGGAGTGTGATCGGGAATCTACATCAGTTGATATTATTATGGTACATAGATTATGTGGAACTTTGAATGATCTTGGAACAGTCGGTTGATGATACTTTTGGAACAAGAATGGGAAGTGAAGTAATGATATTAATGAAATGTAATGTTTTGAAACAATGAATTTCAAAGTTTAGATGTGAACTATTTATATGTGTTGAACAAGTTTATGCTACAATGTAATTTGATATTATTTAAAATTAAAATTCCTTATATTGTTCTTAAAATAGGTCTACAATTTAGAGGTTACTAAATAATACGATAATCATAATTATTATGTAAATTTATTAATTTTTAATCATAGTTGCTGCAAAATACCAGTTTTTATTGTCGAAGCAAACGGATGTGACAAAGAGTACATTTGGCATAAACGACTGAACATAACCAATTTAGAATTCGAAGTAATTGTTTAGAATCAATGAGTATGATTATTATTTCTTTAGCATTTGACACTTAGTAATCTCCTTTGCATTCAAACTATAATGGGATTCTTTTTGCTAACGACATAATTTGTTGTTTGTTCCACTATGTACCCTTTCCACTTTATTGAATACCAATAATTCGCCTACACCATGATGGATTAAACACTCAAATGTATGGTGATGCATATCAAGAA
>SNQN01000881.1:0-10335 GCA_008642245.1 Bassia scoparia | reverse complement strand
TTAACTTGAGATTAAGTCAAGTAAGTCGCAATTATCTTCATATGTGCATTGTATCCGAACCTTAGTTATCATTTTTTCAAATAGGAGCTCGCACCTCCACTTTGCCCTGGTTTGCGATATGTGCGAGTCAAATTCTAATGTTTTTACAAAAACGGTGATTGTACCTCGCAGCTTGCCCTAGTTTCAGATGTGTACGAGCCAAATTCGAACGTTTTAACAAAACGGTAGCTCACACCTCGCGGCTTGCCCTAGTTTGTAGATTTGCGAGCCGATTTGGAACGTTTTTACAAAACAGTGAGCTCGCATCTCGCAGCTTGCCCTATTTTTCAGATGTGTGCGAGCCAAAATTCGAACGTTTTTACAAAACGGGAGTTCGCACCTCACAGCTCCTGGTTTTCAGATGTGTGCGAGCCAAATCGATGCGTTTTTATAAAACGGTGAGCTCACATCTCCCCCAGCTGATACTTTAGCAATAGGCAAGACAATAGGCAAGCGAGGTACTTTTCCCTGTCTGCTTGATAGGACGAGACCCTATACTTGTATTATTTCTTGTATATCTTGGGTCATTTCCCTTGTATATGCATGGTGCGGTCTATCTCCATTGAATTTACAAAACTGAGCTCGCACCTCGCATATTTTAGTTTTCAATGCGAGTCGTTTTTTGTAGATTTTTACAAAAAGTGAGCTCGCATCTCGCCAATTATATGGGTTACATGTCATTCGCACGTTTTTTTCAAAACCATTGGCACTTCGCAGTTTTTCAGAACCACTGGGCTCTTCGCACGGTATCCAGGGTCGTTTGCCCTTCGCAGATTATCCAAGGTCATTTGTCCTTCGCAGGTTATCCAGGTCATTTTGCCCTTCGCATATCCAGGGACGTTTTCCCTTCGAGTTATCCAGTGGACGTTTCCTTCTTTGATAATTGCCAAGTTAAAAAACTTTTAAGCACATTACTTGTTAAAAATTACGTCGAGTTTTTAGGTTAGCTTACAAACAAATTATCAATTTAGTCTCATTTTGAGCCTGGCCAGAGTGTGAGTTTTCGTTTTGAATTTCACTCTATGTCCAAGAGGGGGCAGTTGCCCCTTAAGATAACACAAAATAGAAGTTCAAAGTATTGAAGGCTTTCATTCAATCTTGATACTTCAAAATTTACAATTTGAGTGCCTTCAAGTGGACTCAAACTTGACAATGCGACTGCACGCTTGGAAACTCGACTTAGAATAAGCGCTTTAGTCGACTCATTAAATGTTGCTAAACATAGAATTTTCTGAGGTTGTCGGCTTCCATGGGCTTACCAACATTGGAAGAGGTCAGCAAGTGTTCTTTCAACTTGACAAAGGCTGCTTCAGTTTGTTCACTCCATTCAAACTTGGCACTCTTCTTGATTGCCTTGAAGAAGTATTGACATTTATCAAAAGACTTGGAGAGAAATCTTCCCAGTGCTGCCAGACAACCCGTCAGTATTTGCACTTCCTTCACATTTCAAGGTGATTGCATATCTAGGACGGCTTTTACTTTGTCGGGGTTAGCCTCAATACCTCTTTCATCAACTAAGAACCCCAAGAACTTGCAAGAAGTAACCCTAATCACACACTTCTTTAGATTAAGCTTCATGCAAAAGTGACGCAAAGTGTCAAAAGTTTCTCGTAGATCTCTAGCATGATTTTCCTTCTTGATTTTGTTGATCATGTCATCAATGTAGGCTTCTACATGTCTTCCAAGCTGCTTAGCAAAGATGGTGTTTACACATCTTTGGAAGGTAGCAGGGGCGTTTGTTAAGCCAAATGGCATTACCTTGTAACAATACAACCATTGTCAGTGACAAAGGTTGTCTTGTCCTAGTCTTCCTCCTTGAGAGGGATTTGATGAAACCCTGAATAAGTGTCTACGAAGCTCATAGCCTCCTGCCCCGCTGTAGAATCTACTAACTTGTCAATTTTTGGAAGTGGGAAGCTATCTTTTGGACAAGCCTTGTTTAGATCGGTATAGTCCACACACATTCTCCATGTCCCATTTCGCTTGGGGACTAGTACAACATTTGCCACCCACTCTGGATACTGGCATGGACGAGTGAAACCAACGTCTAGCAATTTTTTCACTTCCTCATCGGCTGCCTTGCTTTGCACTGGCCCCAAGGTTCTCGTCTTTTGCTTGACCAGTTTGAATGTGGGCTCAACGTCTAGGCTATGCTGGACAATCTTTGGATCGAGACCTGTATTTCTTCTACCGAGAAGAAGAAGACATCCTTGTATTCCCTTAGAAAGTATTTGACCTCTTGCCCCAGTTTGTCACTCATAGCGTTACCTACGTTGACTGTCCTCTCCAGCAAGGTGGGATCTATGGCGAAGTCCTCTTGCTGACCCCCTGGCTCTGGCCGAGAGATGGAAGCAAACTAACCATGAATAGCCATCATTTCTTGGTGGGTGCCATGAACCATCAACACCTCGCCTGATTTTCTTTTCTTATTGGCCCCTTGTTTCGAAGTCTCAAGCACATCATCATCTTTGCCCCCAGCAAGTGGCTTGATGGTGGTCAGATAGCACTCTCGATCGACTCACTGATCTCCATAGATTATGCCAACCTTGCCCTGGTCATTGATCAATTTCATCAACATTAAATGAGTGACGACCACAGACATGGAGGCATTGAGTGTTGGCTGACAAATGATAATGTTGTAGGCCATCATGTTTTTAACCACCAGGAATTTGACTCTCAAGTGGCTACAAAAATTTTCCCTTCCTAGACATAGGCTAAGGGTGACCACTCCAACTAGCTGAATGATGCCACTTCCAAAACCAATAATACGGTTAAGGCATGGCACCAAATTGTCGTCATTGTATTTCAATTTTTGAAGGCACTCAAAACTTATGATATCGGAGGAGCTTCTCATGTCAATTAGAATGTGGCGGACATGCTTATTCGCCACTTTCATTTTGACCACGAGAGGGTCATCATGGGGGGTGCTTACCTCCCCACGATCCTTCTCGCAAATGAGAATATTTGGGAATTTTTCTTCCTCCACTTTATCAAGGATCATTACTTATTGTGGAGTCCTTACTTAATCTAGCTGGCCCTTTGCCGTTGGACCTCCTGCAGCAAAACCTCCAGAGATCGTGTGGACGATTCTAGAATTATAATTTTCCTCTATTGGGGCACCCTCAGCTGAGGGAGATTTCTTTAGGAACCTCTTGATCAAATGCTTCTTAACCTTGCCCTAGTGTGCTAGACGATCCATGGTTCGTTGCAAGGTGTAGAAATCATCAGTGACATATCCAGGCTCCTTGTGATATTTGCAGTACTTGGACTTGTCCCTCTTGTCCATTTCAGTTTTGATTGGAAGAGGATCTTCGTTGTGGACATCTCTACTCACCTCTTTATAAACTTGGAAGAGATCTTTGGTGTATTCAACTGTTGGGGTGTAGCTGATCTTTCTCTTCTTCCTGGTTGTTGCTTTCTGTGACGTTCCCTCTTCCTCTATATTCTAGGTGTCAGACCTCTTTTTGTCATGACCACCACTTCGATGAGCCTGGTTGCTTTGATGTTTAGAGAAAGGGGGAGTCACTTATTCCTTGGCCTTTTTAACTACACAGACCTCTTCAACATGGATCCATGCTTCTGCTTCTCTCATCATTTCATTCAAGTCTCCTACCCTTTGTCTTACCATTTGTAACTTGAAAGGACTATCCTCGTCCAGTCCACGTTAGAAATTGTCTAGGATCACTCGGTTTGGCAAGTACAAGATTTGGAGAGTCTCATTGTTGAAGTGTTTAACATAGCTTCTTAAGCATTCATTAGGTCGTTGTCAAATTCTTCCCAAATGTAAGCTAATTTTTCGCTCTTGGCGATGAGCCATGAATTGATGAGTAAAAAGAACAGTCAATTCTTTAAAGTTATGGATAATACCTGATGGATGACCACTAAACCACCTTTGAGCCAGCCCCTTGAGGGTAAATGGGAAGTACTTGCACCAAGTCGCATCGTCATCTTGGCTGGTTAACATGAGATGCTTGTACATGGCCAGTTGATCATCTGGTTCAATAGTTCAATCATAAGCATTAATAGAAGGGAACTTGATCTTTTGTGATTGGGTTGCCATGAGGATGGAGGGAGAGAAGGGATTCTTGTCAATTTGGGAGAGCACTTGCATCTGCCTGGTCACCCCTTGGGATGGTTGACCGTAACCCCTGTCCGGGTGAGCACCGCTTTTGTGACACCCCCCCACGTTGGTGGGAACAGACCTTTGGCTCCTAACGATTTGATCTTGGAGCGGGCTAGCCGGATGTGCTGTGAGAAGGACCGTGTGTCTAAGATTGTAGATACATTCATTTTTTTGTAGCCCAAAACGGCTAATGATAAGACACCCCTTGCAACACACAAGTCAAATCGAGAGAGCTAGGACCCTGACAGGCTCTAAAAAAGGAAGAGTCCCTTGCACCAGACACCTATTCTAGGCATTTAGAACCTCAAAAATAGATTTTAATCTTCAAATAATTTTAAATTATTTTAAACATTTTTCTAGAATTTTCAGAGATTTAATTAATTTTGCGATAATTAATTAAATTATAAACGCAATTCCAAAATTCACAAAACTTTAGCACAGCACCCTACTCTTCACAAGAAATTTTTACATATTTTTTCCATTATTTTTTGATTTATGCTTTAATATTTATGAATTTCTTAAGCAAAAAACGCAAAACCGAGCATAGCGGGCCATCTCAGGATTTTCGCTTCGAGACACGCCTCCCGAGGAAGTCAAAAATCCCGAGCATCATGGTAATATCAGCCATAATCGCAATAATATCAACCATGATCGTATAAAATCGCGTATATATTTTATACGATTATATTACTATATTATTTCATTACAATCTCACTATTCGAGGTAAAACAATCTTGAATATCGCAATAAAATCTGACATAATTGCAATAATATCGAATAATAATTGTATAACATCACGTACAATTATATTACGATATTATACAGTCACAATCAAGCTATTCGAGGCAAGCAAATCGGCCAAAATCCAAGCCCTTTTTGGACGCAATTGCGCCCAGTTTTGGGCGTAATTACGCCCAGTTTTGGGCATAATTACGCCCAATTTTTGTAGCAGGTAGTCAGGTTGTATTAGTTTTTGTTCAATTAAGGTTTTCATGAAGCAACTTTGTTTCTAATAAGAGGAAAACTATCTTTGCAGATAATTGAACGTATTCACGCGAAGATTTTTCATATGTTGGGTATGATTCTTTTGGAGTGGTCGGAGATCTACAATCAGTTGATATTATTATGGTACATAGATTATGTGGAACTTTGAATGATCTTGGAACATCGGTTGATGATACTTTTGGAACAAGAATGGGAAGTGAAGTAATGATATTAATGTAATGTTTTGAAACAATGAATTTTCAAAGTTAGATGTGACTATTTTATATGTGTTGAACAAGTTTATGCTACAATGTAATTTGATATTATTTAAAATTAAAATTCCTTATATTGCTTCTTAAAATAGGTCTACAATTTAGAGGTTACTAAATAAATAAACGATAATCATAATTATTATGTAAATTATTAATTTTTAATCATAGTTGCTGCAAAATACCAGTTTTTATTTAGCAACGACAAAAGTCATTGCTAAAAATGAACATCCATTTAATTCGATAGAGATATATGATAATCTTTAGCAATGACACTAGTCCTTGCAAAAACTATTGATCTTTTTGCAACGACAAATTGTTGTTGCCATATACCCTTTTATTGAAACAATATTCTACTATGTATGGCAACGACAATTTTATAGCAACGATAAAAGTTGTTGCAAAACACTTATTTTTTGCAACGACAAAAGTCGTTGCTCTCATTTTTAGTGACGCCAACACCCGCAACGACCTTGCAATGACAAATTTCGTTGCAAAAAATATGTATTGCAACGACAAAGGATTTTTAGTAACGACTTTTGTCATTGCGAAAAACTGCTTTTCTTGTAGTATAGGGTTTAAAACGGAAACATGTTTGTTGTTGTCTTTTGGACAATGAACTTCCAATAACTGAGTAGAGGCCGCTAGATGCGGGAGGGTGTTGTGCACTACTTCACCTTACCCTTGTCCCCTAATCCAAACCTTTCGTGCACTACCAGACATGGAATCGTTCGCCTTGCTTTATGCAATTATAGGAAAGTCTTAAAACGGGTTCCGGAGCTTCCCAAAAGAAGTGCGGTAGCGACTTCCTCTACTTATTTCAAGTATAAACACACAACTCCAGGCATACTCACAATATGCAAAGGCAAGAATTCAATTTTAGCAAACACAACAAGCCGCCCTTAAATTGTACCCCCCAGTGACGCCCCGGCGCCCGTATAGTTTTCTGGCGACTTCACTGGGGAATTCACTAAAGCTATTACCTTTACGGGGCGTTTGGCAAGTGGGAATGAGAATTTGGGGAATATAGAATGGGAATGGGAATGGGAATTGAAATGTGGGAATTCATAAGATATTCCCAATTCCATGTTTGGTATAGGCTTGGGAATAAATGTAGTAATAAATTGTATTATCTTAATTTTGATTAAAAAAATGTCTCACATAATCTCCAAAAGAAAAAGGAAAAAGTAAAAAAATTGAATCCCCCATCTATTACTTACCTCCCCCAGGTAATAAAATATGGGGAATTCAAGCCTTTCTATTTCCATTCCCCTTCCCTTATCTATTCCCATTCCAACATAACTTCCAATTCCCATCTACCAAACACCCCCTTAGTGATGTGTGGGCAATACTCGAATTGTTACGCGATTTCAGCATCCTAAAGACGGCATTGTGTTTTAGGCATCCTACATTACACGGAACTTAGGTCGTTGGCACTGAGATTCCGTTTCCTAGGCATTACGTCTCATATAAGTGTGTTCTACACTTGAGACAAGGCCGGGGGGCTCGCTTAAGATTGGCGCTGGTGCACTACCTATGTAACCAACTCTTAAGCTTGAAGCCCATCCACACCATGACACGCGGCTGCGTGCACTACAAAGTCGTAATGGTTTAGACCTCCTTTGATCATGACATCGTGCTGGATGTGTAAAGGATTGTTCTGAGCCTAGTCATGGGACCCTCTTGGACACCCAGACTGACCTGTTCGATAACGTAGCAATTGACTCTAGGTGGCTGGACTTTTGTTTTTCTTTTGCATATAGGGTTCATGCTAGCGTGACAACGTGCTACATGCTTTTAGATTAAGGACCCTAGCTTTGCATTCATAACAAACAATTCATTGAGTCATGTAACAGTCCTCATATAGCACGGTGATCATTCCTTAGGCGTCGTAATGTCGAAGTGGTTGTAACTAGAATCATTAGGCGTTACGTCTTTTTGAGTCATACAATTGTAAACGGATGTCGGACCTTTGAACTTCGCCTTTTCAAAAAAGAGACAAAAAAAAGAGACAAAAGAAAAAAAACAAAAAAAATGATGAGAAAAAAAAGAGTGAAAAATGAAAATAAAAGGCGAAAGGAAAATTTCTGACGTTCTTGCACTTTTACTTTTAGTGTCAGTCAATAGGCAAGGGAATGATCACCCCTAAGACATGCATTGCATCACAGGTTGATTCGACAAGGAACTTAACTTTTGGTCCATGTGCAAACAGGATAAGGCTGAGCTCGAACACGCTGTCGGTCTGGGATTGAAAACACGGGGCTCGATTGGTTCGAGATGAGCAACCGGTCACTTCATCAACTCCAAAGGGTCGGACTACTCGGAAGCCCATTCCGAAATCTAGGCTCTCTTTCACTAGCACGACAGACACCAATGACTCAATACAATCCACACCTCATTCAATGGGAGAAGAAAACAACGCCATGGCCCAGATGCAAGCCACCATTGACACCTTGCAAGACAAACTTGCTGCACTTGAGCAAGCTAAGTCGTCCGCGGTCACTCTTAAGAACCTCGAAAATATGGTCCTGAAGGAAACCAACAAGAATGCCTACTTCGAGACACCAAAACTCGAGGACATTTCAGCTACGATCCCTGAGAAATTCTCTGCTGCGGACTTGCCAAAGTTCAAGCCAACTGTTGATCCTAGATTCTCTGTTGGGCCACGATGGCTATTAAGCGAATCGATGTTGCTTTATTCCCTAAGGTTTTTCCCATGTCACTCGATCCAATCTGTCAAAAGTGGTTCTTTTCACTTCCTGACAAGGACGTTGCCACTTGGGATGACATCTCTCAGGCGTTCATGACGCGATACCAGAGCAACATCCAGTTTTCCACCTCTCTTACGGAACTTGAAATCATCATGATCAAGATGAAAAGGAAGGATTTACCGCTTACCTTGCTCGCTGGAAGGAAGCGGCTGCTCAAATGGTGAATCCCCCTTCAAAAATGGAGTCGGTGAAAATCTTCATCAACAACTTGCTCCCGAAATACCATAATCACCTTCGGTACCTAGATTTGGGAACTTTTGACAAGGTCTACCGCATCGGCATTGAGATTGAGGACGACCTTATCAAAGAAAACTCCAAGAGCAAAGGACTTAAAGCAAAAAGAATGATGCATCTAACTCTAAAGGTGTATCAAGCATCATTGCCGTTGAAATTCCTAACAACTATGGCAACAACAACAACAACAATGGCAATGGTGGCAGACCACGCTTCCGCCGCAGGCGCACATACACTCCAGTTGGGATGACTCAAACCTAGGCATTTGAGAGGCTCTCTAGTCAAGGCTTAATTTCCCCCATTGGGCCTATCTTTGATCCTCCTGTGGAGAAAAGGTCCGCAAGATGGGATGCGAACAAATACTGCAAGTATCACCGTGGCAATGGCCTTGACCTTGAGGATTGCATCACCCTTAGGATTATTTGCAAGACATGATTGATGATGGCAGGCTCTCTCTCCCTCCTGGGGCTAAGAAGCCAAACACTCAAACAAGTCCACTAGGGGTGCTCATGCTCGAAGAAGGGGAGATTACCTTAGACCCCTCTGTCTTCATCACTCCCACAACGGTTGCACCAACCACAGACTCTCTCAACATTGCACTAAATGCTCCACGAAATATGGGAGCGCTGCAATATCAAGGCCCTAGCTAGAGGCATGTGCGTCAGCCGTAAATGGAGGAAGGAAATAGCCGAGTTTGCTTGGAGTGCTAGCATTCTTAACATCTACAACCTGTGGAAAGCCAAGGGCCTTTTCCTTGATCCAAACGAATCCACCGCTCCGAAATTTTGGATCATGTGGCTCACGCAATTCACTCCTCCGACACCCCGCAAAAGCTCATCACAAGCATGCACTACGCACACCTAGAAGAAGAAACTCAGAAATGACAAACCGTGAAAGTAACTACTCTAGGAGGCAAGGTCATCAAGTGCACCATGGGCGAAGGACCAATGCTCGAGGATTCTGAATCCGAGACTGAGTCTGAGTCTAGTGTTGTAGAAGCTAGGATAGCAAGTCCTAGGAAATGTCCTCCTGAGTCTGTCAAGGAGCCTAGTATCCCCCTCTCTCTTTTCAATCAAGTCTCTTCGGAGACAAACTTATCTGTACTCTCTTCAGAGTTTAATAACATGCTCCTTTCTGCTTACTCCTCTTTTACTTRTMATGATTGCTTTAATTCACAACTCGGAAACAAACAAAACAACAATGAGTTAATAAAGGCAATGGAAGAGCACGAAAAGAAAACTTCTGTCATCGAGCAAATAGAAAAGGTAGACATCTCCGACAATGACACGTCGCGGGAGATACATCTTGGCTTGACACTGAGTCCGCAAGAAAGGGATGAACTGGTTGCAACACTAAAAGAGTTCCGGGATGTTTTCGCTTGGTCCTATGAAGACATGTTAGGGATTGATCCAGACATTGCACAACACAGAATTCTGCTCATAGAGGGGGCTAAGCCAGTTAAACAGAAGCTCCGTCGCATGAAACCGGATGTTGCCCTTAACATTCGGCAGGAAGTCATCAAAAAACACAATGCAGGCTTCATTAAGGTTGTTACTTACCCTCAATGGATAGCAAATCTAGTTCCAGTACCTAAGAAAGATGGACGAGTTCGAATTTGTGTGGATTTTCGTGACTGAAACAAACCAATTCCAAAAGACGACTTCCCTCTACCATACATAGACGTTCTCGTAGACAACACATCAGATCATGCCTTGGTCTCATTCATGGATGGGTATGCAGGGTATAATCAAGTKAAYATGGCTGAAAAAGACATGGAAAAGACAACCTTCACCACTCCTTGGGGGCTATATTGCTACATTGTGATGCCTTTTGTTCTCAAAAATGCAGGCGCCACATACCAACGAGCTGCCACAGCTCAGCTTCATGACATGATACACAAAGAAGTAGAGGACTA
>SNQN01000880.1:99248-117066 GCA_008642245.1 Bassia scoparia | reverse complement strand
TTAACGAGATTCGACTTCTAATAAGTCTACGTCCTCCACTCACTCACTCTTTTATTAATCACTTCTGATTGACAAAAGAATACAAATAATCCGAACATGCACCTCTGCACAAACAGATCCCCAACTTCCACCTATGGAAGTTCTACCCAATAACCAACTATGGTGATTCAGTTGAACTTGATCCCCGACCAAGTTCCC
Source organism: Bassia scoparia (assembly GCA_008642245.1). Classification (NCBI taxonomy): domain Eukaryota; kingdom Viridiplantae; phylum Streptophyta; class Magnoliopsida; order Caryophyllales; family Amaranthaceae; genus Bassia; species Bassia scoparia. The sequence continues at coordinate 116,868 of SNQN01000880.1, read as the reverse complement.
CGGCAAATTAAACTCTTAATCTACTCAATTGAACACACTTTGTCTCTCAAATATAAAATAGCCTTAATGCTTGGAATGAGAGTAAATTAAAACCTAAGTGTAGTGATGGATTAATGCTAGGTCAATATCAAGAGAGAGCTTTTGCAACTATGATATTCAGGTTTTGACTCGTGCAAAAGTGTTGGGGTTTTGTGTGTTGGAAGTCCTCTTAAGTAAGCCTTTGGTAAGTATATTGCATGAGATCATAAGAATATATTTCCCTTGGAAATAAAATAATATTTCACGGAAAATATATTCTACTGATTTTATTTGCAATCAAATAAAATCAGGTTACGAACTCAACAATATACTTTCCATACTTAAGAGGCTTTCCTACACTAAAACCCTTCCATCCGTTTATTTTCAAAATCAGTTTTACGCGAAATTAAACTTTCCAAAAATATGGATCTTAGGAAGTAAACTTGAGAGGACTGGTCTGGAACCGTTTCCAAACTGTTCCAGTCAACTCAATTTTACTTGAAGTTGTCTATAACAAGCAATGGAGATTACTTGTTATATCCAACTTGCTCAACTCTTTCATATCGACCTTTATAGTGCATTTTATCAATCCAAATTAACTACTTACATTGCAACTAAGACCTAAATCTATAACTCTTAAAGGCTTAGTCTTCATGCAAACTTCTAGATGTAGCTTCATTAACTATATCTTGACAATCTTTGAACTTGAGTCTTATATCTACACATGCAAACAAAACTTACAAATTTATTTTAGTTCAAAGTGGTTTGTCATCATTCAAAACTCAAGGTAGGAACTCAACAAGTAGGTATGAGAGACTTCCCATCCACGCTACCAGTTGGTTGACCTCCTTGGATTGACTGTTGCACCTGCAAGAAAAGGAAGAATTGTCTTCAGATTATCCTCCCTCCAATGCTTAAGTAAGTACTTCCTCTGTTCCGATTTATCTTTTACATTTATAAAATAGCACGTCAATGAAGGGAAATTAGTATTTGGATAAAATATGTTGGTATTACTTGGAATTAAGTTGTATTATTCTTTTAATTTATTTGAGATATGTGTAGTAAAATTAAAGTGGATTAAAAATGAGTGGAGGAGATAAGTTTGTGTGGAAAATTGAGAATAAAGAAAAAATAAATAAGGGGTAATATAAGAAATTTTAGGAGTAAAAGTAACATTAATCCATACAATATAAAAAGAGAGTAACCTAACATTGTTCTAATGAACAGGGGAATAGTTCCCCGGCCCCCCCCCACACATTCCACGTCACCCCAGCCCAGCCCAAATCAGCCTTGCTCGACCCACACACTAAACCCACCCAGCCCACACCCCCTAGCCCACACCTACCAACCCCCCAAAGCCCACTCTCTCAGATCCCTTGCAAATCACAACTCCCTCACAGTCACACATACCCACGTTGATCTCAGAGCTCGCGTTCAACCTAGCTTCTCCTTCAACCTCGAGGTTCTCTGCTCGATGAAGCTCAAAGCTTCAAAAGCTGCTACCCTTCTCTCTTTTTCTTGGTTTTTGTTTAGAGTTTTGCGGTTTGCTAGAGGCGAAGGCTGCCACTCTTCTCCCTCTTTCTTGCTATTCTATCTTCTTCTTTTTGTCTTTTGTGGAGTTTGGAGATGGGGTCGAATGAAAGTAGAGATGTACATTGAGGTGATTTTGTTTTCTTTGCTTCGTTTTATTTTCAATTTGAGTTTTTTAATTAGGAATCCATTTTAGGTCAAAAGATTTCGTGTTCAACTTGTGTTGATATGCTTGAATTCGTTGTTGTACAGTGCAATTCTACCTTGCTATTTTAAAATGGTCATTTGAGTAGTTGTTAAGGTTTTTCGAGATCTTTCTATTCGGCTTAGTTCGTCATTTGCGTAGTTGTTAGGGTTTTTCTTAGTTAGGAGAATTTATGTAAGTTCTCTTTCCATGTTAATTTTTGTTTAGTGTTTTCCATTTTCTTTCCTCACTTGCAAATTTTCAGATCTAATTGCAACTCATGCCTTTTTTCTCAATTTTCTCCATTGCAATTGACGAGAAATTGGAGGAACGGGAGCTTTCGACTTTGAGCGATTTTTTTGGAGTGTGACCAAGCAGAGTAAAGATCTAGAGTGTTGACTGTTGAGTGCATTCGATTTAGAGCGAGATTTTCTTCAACATGGTGCTCGATTGACGCCATTTTGGTATATTTCTCTCTTATACTTCTTGTGATATTTGATTAATAACTAAGGTTTGATTTTTTTTATTGTAATGGTGTTTCACATTCTAAAGTTGGGTTAATTGGGTAGTATATGATGTAGGGTATGTTGTTTGATGATTGATTACAAGTTAATTCTTGATTCTTTAGGTGTTTGCATAGTATGATTTGGGTTTTTCGGTGGTTTTTGATAAAGGGCATTTCCAATTTTTTTTTATTAATTATGTGATTTTTTCCTTTTAAAAAGGATGAAAGAGAGGAGACTTTACATGATTTAAAATCTATTGAGCTGAAGCATAAAGAACTGAAGGTTTAATATGTTTCAATTTGTCATTGTGAATTGGTAAAAGTGTAAGTCTTTGCCTGAGTGTCTAATTGCATTATTCGACTTTCTGTTATCAACAGGATGGGCTGGCAAAGTATGCAAAATTTTATAAACTTAAAAATCATGTCTTGCAATCTAATTTAAGAGGGACTTACCACTTATGATGAGTGGCTTTTAGGAGGGACTAATATTGTTCATTTTGATAACATAAATATACATTGTTGCAGTAAAATATGTTTCTAGAAGAAGGGGACTGTAGCCTTGATGCTTTGGAGTCGTTCGATAAAATGATGGTTGTCATATGATGCATCAATCCAGCAGAAGGGGAGTCGAGCTGAGATACAATCTGGGCCCCCACTCCTCTAGCAATAGTGAACCCAATCCTACTGAATATGTGGGTAGCTGCCCATGTCCCAATGTCCTGAGCCTTGGAGTAAGTCTGAACTCGCTTCAACAATGAAACAGCCCCTTTCTCTAATTCCCCTAAAGAAGAGAAGGAAAAAAGAAAAGAAACCATAACCCAAAGCCTTACAACGCGTCGCATACTTATTCTGCTTTCGCTGTGCTGCAGCCGCCACAACCTGCGTCATAGGGGAAGACCCAGTCATGACAACACACACATCGAGATCGCCATCCCACGAATCAAGCAAGAGATCTGAAGGACGAAGAGCTCCATCGCTCGCACTAGACAAACCAACATCAACATCCTTGCGAGCAGAAATCCCCGAGAGGTAGCAAATATCTAAAAGGGTATCACGAACGACATTATGTCGATGTTTAGTACCCACAATCCCAGCACACGACACGGCATGATCCCCGAAAATATCGCCATCGATAACCCGAGAGCAAGCCGAACACGGCGCTGAAACGAAGAACAACGGAATACCTTACCGATAGCAAAGAACTGAACGATCCCCATGTTGAGATTTCCAAAGGGCAACCTGACATGAAGACAAGGAGAAGGTGAATTTCGCATCAGCAGTAACCTTCGTGAAATATATGTCTGCCAATTTCTTCATGAGTGTGGGGGCAGCGATTTCACTAAGGTCACGCATAAGGTTGGTCTCCATAGTCCCATTGAAAAGACCAAGAGCATCATCAAAGGCCGATCCCGGACCAGCGATACCAGAAAGCCCAAGAAGCGAATCCTGTAAACCAACAGACTACAAACGGGATGCAAGAAAAGCATTATGCCGAACATCACCAGCGGAATAAACACCCAATCCTCCATAAGAAAAAGGTAAGGTTGCAAGACGCCATTGCCAGTCACCAAACCTAGGTCCCGAAGCAGTCACGATATGCTCCAAAGAAGCCTGAAGAGTCACATTAAAGGATAATTGGGCCGCTTCAAAAGGAGGAGGCGAACAAGTACGCATAGCAAAGTAGAGCTTAGAAACTCCAATACACGCACAAAGAAGCAGCAACTCACACTAGGGATCGTTAAGCTTAGCCACAACATCCATCAACACAACTGTCTTCGACACACGTTGCAAAACCAAGTCCTTACAAAAAGTGGAATCCGTACTGACGGGAACACCAAGCAACTTAACACCACACGCAGGACGAGCAATATCCGAAGGGAAGACACCCTCGAGACGACTGTGTGGGTCTTCTGAAGGCCAGTAAACCTCCGTCTTCTCAACATTGACATGGAGACCTAAATGAGGACCTTCCTCCAAAATCAACTCCAAGACCTTTCCAACCACCAAAGTATCACCCACGATAGTGCCATCGTCCAAGTACCAAGCCTGAAGACATAAATCAAAAGAGTCCCTGATTCGACACACCAACTGATGTAGAACCAAAGAAAAAGCAAAGGTCCAAGAGGGTCACCCTGCTGCACACCTTGAGAAGACCACAAGGTATGCTCCCCATAATACAGCCACGCCGGAGAAGAGTAGCAGAATTCAACCCAACGCGAAAGAGCAGGATAATGTAGTCGAACCTCACGCAACAAAGCCGATTGATCAACCAAATTGAACGCATTCTGAAAATCCACCAATAACATAGAGAGGCCAACATCAGCCCCACGAGCCTCAATCAAACGATTGACAACATGGAGAATGGCCTCGCCTCCTGCTGGAACCCCAACGCCAAACTGAAGACCTCCTAAGTARTTTCCTAAACGCGGGCCAACCAAAGCAGCACTGACCTTAGAAACAAGGCGCCTCCAAATAGTGCCTACCGCAATAAGCCGAAAACCACCACCAGGCTTAACAAGTGGCGTAAGAGGAGCACTAGCAATATATCCTCTAAGCTCAGCAGGACATTTTATTGTAAGAAAGAGATTAACAACATGAGTAGTAGCATCCACCAACTCATCTGAAACAGCTACAACAGCACCACCCATGCAGTCCAAAAGGTGTTGAGCACGCAAGCCATCTCTACCGCATGAAGTACCACGCGAAAAGCCCCTAATCTGCTCCAACACAACAGCGGAAGAATCAATAAGGTGCTGATCAACAAGGATATCCGGTAAGGTGGGGACCGGAAAGGAAGGGTGCTTTGCTAGCAAATCCGCCAGAGTAGCATCATTGTAAGGGGCAAGACCAGAAGAMGAAAGAACTCTAACGGYAGCAGTGTAGTGCCCRTCAGAAATCTTTCKCTTGCATTGYTGAATATTACGCTCTGCCAAATCATRGTCRTCGTCAGCATCCARCAAAGGSKGAGACACGCTAGCCAAYGWGTCTATGATAAGTTGCTCAGAACCACMAGGCTCAYCCCAAGAAYGAATRGCARAGMTAATACTCWCTTCYTGTCGTCGTCGCCTAACACCAGAGGAACACTCACGATTACTTCGTGGAGTAAAAGTCTTAAGGACACAAAGAGGTAACACGAGCAACTGAACCCAACAAGTGATGTCATCTGGTCTGGAAATCACCTTATCAAGTGCCCCTTTGAGAACACGTGAAAAACCCAAGCGACATTTGGGAGGGATGGATTTCACTAAACACAAACGCTTAGATAATAAAGAGTCTAGAAGAGCAACATCAAAAGAAAAATGACGTTCACGAGGCGCATCAGAAGTAGACAGCCCGAAAGTAGGAGGTAGTGGTTTTTGAATACCGTAGAGAACAAATCGAATAATACCATCCCTAGAATTAGGAGGGTCCACGAAAATAATAGTAGAACCACTGCCATGCCGACACCTAGTACGATGAGTATGTGTCTTAAAACAATCTCCATAAAGCCAAATTCTCATACGACGAAAGGTCACCTCAGCCGTAGAATAAACCTGTAGATTTGTAGCAAGAGAATGTCTCATAACATCCTGTACACTAACGCAACAATGACGATCCCATAAGTAGTGAGTGATCAGAGAACTCCTCACTAAACCACGCCCACCTCTATCCTGGCACCCGCTAAGACCTACAAAAGGATAATGAAACTTCTCTACAAAAGCCGCCATAAGAAAGCACTTCAAGAACCGTGGAGTATGTAGTAAAGGAACAGACAACCAAAAGGCACAACTGCACAAGAATCCAAACGCCAACCAATATAAGAATAAAGAATGAACCACTAGTAACAAGGTACAGTACACAAAACCAAGCCCTTTAAAAGAAAGTCAACCCCCACAATATTAAGGGAAACCCACGAAGAAAAATAATCAACCGAACACACGAGAAGCCACGCCGTATTGCCACGCCAAAACCAATTAAAGGCACCCCGAAATAGGCTGCCAAATTGACCTCCTTAAACCTGCACCAGAGCAGCCGCAAAACAACCAAAACGCATCACAAACGGCCCCCTAAAACAGCCCTAAAATAGCCCCCTAAAACAGCCCTAAGATAGCCCCCTAAAACAGCCCTAAGCAACACCAAAATCGATCAAGAAGCAATCGGAAAAGGGCAGAAAATAGACCTGGTCAAACGCAGCACTAACGGCCCAAAACGCACCACAAACGCAGCAGGAAACCCTCACCGAAACAGCTATAAGCGCTGCCCGAAATTGAGAGAAAACAACCCGGAGAACAGCACCGAGAGAAGCCACTTGATTTGGCCTGAGAAACTGCCAAATAACAGTATAAAAAGGCGTCAGAAAGCTGCCTGAGAAACCACCAATCACGCCTGAAGTCCGCTGCCCGAAAAACGCCAATACCGTTCTGAAAAAGCCCCTAAACCAGCCTGAAAAACGAACCCAAAGCCGCCAGCATAACCCCACAACCAACGCCGCTACCGCCTATGAACCACCGGGGAAGAAGAAGCCTGAAAACCCACCAGAACTAACCGTGTAAGAAGCCGAGCCGTGGAACCAGAAAACCGCTCTCCCCCCCCCTCTCTCTCTCAAGTTTTAAATCTTTTATTATTATTATTATTATTATTATTATTATTATTATTATTATTATTATTGTTATTATTATTATTATTATTATTATTATTATTATTATTATTATTATTATTATTATTATTATTATTATTATTATTATTATTATTATTATTATTATNTTATTATTATTATTATTATTATTATTATTATTATTATTATTATTATTATTATTATTATTATTATTATTATTATTATTATTATTATTATTATTATAAAACACCAAAACGTGGTAAGCGTTACAAGCAACAAAAAAGGCACAAGTGATCTAYAAGAAGTTGAAGGGGAGCCGAGATACAATCTGGGCCCCCACTCCTCTAGTAATAGCGAATCCTATCCGACTGAAGCTGTGAGCAGCTGCACGTACCCCAATGTCTTGGGCCCTGGAGAATGTCTGGATCCGCTTCAGAAGCGCAACAGCTCCCTTGTCTAATTCCCCCAAAGAAGAGAAGGAAAAAAGAAGGAAACCATATCCAATTTTCCTACAATGCGCCGAATACTTCTCCCGCTTCCGCTGAGCTGCTACCGCCACCATACGACAAGGAACGAAGTCAGACAACCCAGATTGCATCAAAGGAGAAGAACTCGTTAGATCAACACACGCATCCAAGTCGTCGTCCCAAGAATAGAGCAAAACATGCGCGGGTTGAAGAGCCCCGTCGATCCCATCAGTCAACCCAACATTAACCTCCTTACGAGCAGAAATCCCAGATCGATAACAGATGTCAAGAAGAGTATCACGGACAACATTGTGACGGTGCTTGATACCCATCAACCCCGAGCAGGATACAACATRATCCCCAAAAATATCTCCATCGAAAACCCGCGAGCAAGCAGAACAAGGTGCCGAAATGGAGAATAAAGGAACACCCAACCGATAAGAAAGAACAGAACGATAAGTCTTACCGTTCATAGTCTGGCCTAAACCAGAGATCGGAACCACCCGAARCCAAGCAGAAGCGTGATCTCCCTGTTGGGATTTCCACAAGGCAACCTGACGGGTAGACAAGGAGTAGGTGGAGTGAGCAGATGCAGTAACCTTCGTGAAATACAAATCTGCCAGTTTCTTCATGAGCTTTGKGGCAGCGATCTCACTAGGGTTACGCATAAGGTCAGTCTCCATGGTCCTATTAAAAAGACCCAATGCACCATCAAAGGCCGAACCAAGACCAACAACGCCAGAATGTTGAAGAAGTTTACCCTGTAAACTGGAAGACTGCAACCGCGATGCTAGAAAAGCATAGTGTCGAACATCACCCGCTAAATAAACACCCAAACCACCGTAAGCAAAGGGTAAGGTGGCCAGCCGACATTGCCAATCACCAAAACCAGGACCTGATGCTGTGACAATGCGTTCCAAGGAAGCTCGCAGAGCCACATCAAAGGAGAGTTGAGCCGCCTCGAAAAGATTAGGGGGGCAAGTACGCATAGCAAAGTAGAGTTTCGAAACTCCAGTACACGCACGGAGAAGTAACAACTCACATTAAGGATCATCAAGTTGAGCAACAGCATCCATGAGCTCAATAGTCTTCGACACTCTTTGTGAAACAAGGTCCCCACAAAAGGAAGAATCYGCACTAACAGGCCCACCTAACAACCGAACACCAAGGGAAGGACGAGCGACATCGGGAGGAAACACCCCTTCAAGACGACTCCGTGGGTCCTCAGAAGGCCAAAAGAGCTGCGTTTTCGCGACGTTAACATGAAGGCCAAGACTAGGTCCCTCCGTCGAAATCATCTGCAAAACTTGCCCAACCACTAAAGTATAACCAATGATAGTACCATCATCCAAATACCAAGCCTGCAAGCTCAAGCGAAAGTTGTCCCTGATACGGCACACCAACGGATGTAGAACCAAAGCGAAAAGAAGAGGATCAAGAGGGTCACCTTACTGCACCCCTTGACAAGACAACAAAGTATGCTCGCYATAATAAAGCTTAGCTGGTGAAGAATAACAAAACTCAACCCAGCGAGAAAGAGCAGGACAATGAGCACGAACCTCACGAATTAAAGCAGAACGATCGACCAAATTGAAGGCATTTCGAAAATCGACCAACAACATAGATAGGCAAACCTCAGCCCCACGAGCCTCAACCAACCGATTAACAGCATGAAGGATAGCCTCGCCACCCGCCGGAACACCAACACCATATTGAAGACCACTGAAATATCGACCCATACGCGGACCAACCAAAGCAGCTCCAACCTTAGAAACAAGGCTTCTCCAAACAGTACCTACAGCAATAGGCCTAATACCACCCCCGGGCTTGACAAGAGGCGTTAGCGGAGCACTAGCAATATAGGCACCTAACGCGGCGGGACAAGCACCGGAAAGAAACAGATTAACCACCTACGTGATAGACCCCACCAACTCATCCGAGATTGCAACAGCAGCACCACTGAGGCAATCAAGAAGGTGTTGAGCACGCAAACCATCATGTCCGCAAGACGTACCGCGCGGAAAACCCTTGATTTGCTCCAAAATAACAGAAGGAGTAGCAATGAGGTGGTGATCCACGGGAGAATCCGGTAGAACAGGAACAGGGCAAGAAGGGTGCTTAGCCTCCAAAGCAGCAAGAGTATCATCGTTGTAAGGAGTAAGTCCCGATGACGAAAGAACCTGAAAAGCAGTAGTGTAATGACCGTCAGAAATCTTTCGCTTACAATGCTTAATGTTGCGCTCAGACAATACATTACCGTCACCGGCATCCAACAAAGAGGGATACACATTGTCCAATGTATCTCGCAGAAGTTGCTCAGCACTGCCCGACACACTCCAAGTACGAATGGCAGAGGTAATACACTCTTCCATAGATTTCACAGTGGACAACCGCTTGGAAAGTAACCGATCAAGAAGTGCAACATCAAAAGAGAGAAGATGCTGACGAGAGAAATCGTGAACTAGAACAGGGTCCACAAAGGAGGGTTCGAGTGGCTTAGGAAAGCCGTAAAGAATGATACGAACGACACCATCCCCAGAATCAGGCGGGTCCACAAATGTAGTACCATGTTCATCTTCATGCTTACACCTATAACGAAGAGTATGCGTCTTGTAACAATCACCACATAGCCAAATACCCATACGATGGAAAGTCGTTTCCGCTTGTGTAAAAATACCCAAATCAGTAGTGAGCAAGGTGCGAGTCTCATCACGCGCACCCTCACAACAATGCCGGTCTCGAAGATGAGTGAGCAAGTAGCTTTTAACAAGTCCATGACCCCCACYATCATGACATCCATGATGACCCACAAACGGACAATGAAAGCGAAGCCGTGGCGGCATAAARAAGTAATTAAGGTCCAAAAGTCCAAAAGTCAAGGACCAAAAGTCAAAGCTCCAAAAGTCAAAGGCCTAAATTAAGGCACAAAGAATACCTCAAACGTAACTACGCCCAAAAGTACCAAAGAACCGAAGCACAAACAGCAGCATCCACACCATTGAAATGCACATAATAACCAATGACCGGAACCGCCATGGGTGAAGCGTGAACAGGGGAAGTGGAACCCCTGAATCGCACCTCAGACCTTCTCTCTCTAACGTTTCAAATTATTATTATTATTATTATTATTATTATTATTATTATTATTATTATTATTACTCCGTATTTTATTTTTTAAAAACAACATTATTTTATTAAATTTTTAATGACATCAAAATTAATTTTAACTTAATATTGTAAAACTCTTCAATTTCTACAATTTAACGCTTTTTTTTAATTCTTCATTTTCTTCTTTCTCTTCGTCACTTCATTTTTTGTATAAGCATTTTTTAGGGAATTTCCTAAAATATTGATGATTAGGCACGGTCCCTAAACTATTTCGCAAAAAATAGTACTCCTTGGTGGTTGAAGGACCATTTTACCTTACTCAATAGTTGAGGGGCTAAAATACTACAAATATGTTAATTTAGGGATCGTATTTGAACTTAAATCGCACTTATTGTAGTCATGATAATAATTAAATTGTACAAGATACGATCATGAAAAAGTAGCCAAAGAAACACCCTCACACATTGGTGCACAGGTGTTTTCCAAGCTAAGTCCCAACGAGGATCCTTAGGTTCATCAACCTTATCTCTAATAAGCTTAAGTGCATATTTAATGGAAAATTTCTCATTAGTCGAACCTTTCCAATAGAGGAGATCTTCAATCGAGGGATCCTCGATTAATTTATTTGCCGCAATTTGTTTCAAGGCTGAATTAGGGAGGAGATGTGAAAAGGTATCCCATTTCAATTCCAATCATTCCCCACCACTACTAGAAACTTGCATACGGGCGACGGAATTTAGTGACCGATTTTTAATTAGTCGGTATTAGCGACCGTTATCGACCAAAAACAGTCGAAAAAAATTAACGACCGATTTTGAAACCGTAATTTTGGCAGCTATGGGGTTTTGGATGTCCCTAATATGTGTTACATTATTAGCGACCAAAAAATCGGTCGCTAATAGAATTTTTTTTAAAAAAATAAAATTGGATGAGATTTTTGTTTCGATGCATAACTCAAAACACACAACTCACTCGACACTCTCTCTCCTTCGACACTCACTCACAAAACCCCAAACCCCCCCCCTCTCTCTCTCCTCTCACCGGCGACCCACTCCACGGCGAGCCACCGATGACCTCTCCCACCAGCGACCCCCCCTCTCTCTCCCTCACTGGCGACCCACCCCGCGCTGCCACTCCTTCTCTTTCTCTTTCTTTCTCCCTTTCTCCCTTTCTCCCTCGGCCTGACTCCGACGACGCCGCTGCCCACCGCCACTTACATCTGCCATTAGCCCACTACCACCGCCTCTCTCTTAGGTACTCGTTTAAGTTTAATTTTAATTTTAATTTCATCTTTACTATATTACTAATTTAAGGGTTTTTTTTTAAATTGTAGCCACTGCCCTAAGTTGTCGCCGCCACTTCTCTACTCCGGAGCCCTCACCGCTGTCGCCGCCACTCCTCCTGCTTGGAGTCACCACCATTGCCGCCACTCCTCTTTTAAGGGTTCACTTTCAATTAATTTTTTTAAAAAATTTTATTTTTTGTAATTAGTTTATTAGGTGTTTAATTTCATACCAATAGCATCGTTGTGTGTGTCACTATGTGCAATGTGTGGTAAGTGTATGCTTAAAGTATGTCAACTGTATGTGTGTGTCTTTCACTGCCTTAATGCACGCATTTGTACAAGCCAAGTTTTTCAGTTCATTTTGTTATAATTTGATCCCAAAATAATGAACCAAGTTTTTAAGTTTATTAGAACTTTTTAGCATGCTTTTACTGCTCTTATAGTAAGATTGGTAGTAGTTTATTTGAGGTTTATGATGTTAAATTAATTTTTCAAATTATGAAAAGTCTACTAACTTAAACTTCTAGTAGCATTGTGGTGCAAGTATAACTGTACAACACTCACTTTAGGCTGCCTTCATGTCGTGATAACAATTGATATTCTTATCGTGTTAATCCTAAGCGCTAAGGTAAAGGTATCATGTATTCTATTATCTACATGTGTGTAAGCTTTTGCACACCAGAAATTTCCAAGTCAGACCAATATTTTAGACTAGAATTTAAAAAAAAAAATCCGATCAGAATTTCACTATAGAATTTGCACTACTAGTTCAGACTAGAAATTACACTATTTCAAACAAGAAATATGGATCGAGTGGGGAATTTCATTAGTATTATATCCTTACTTAAAAAAATATGGATCGAGTGCAATTAAAATTAGATTATTTCATATTAATTCCAATATAACCACTTGGCCTAAAGCCGCAGTCAAGGCATATTGAGTATAGAGTATTCTGATTTTTTTWAACCTATTGTTTAGGAAAATGTTACACATAAACATAGTGGCTATGTTTAAAAAGCTTAAAATATTAATAAAAAGTTAAATCAAGAATTTATTGACTCAAATAATGTGCACTTTTGTTTTAAACTCCTAAATTATTTCCATTTTAAAAGTCTTTTGAGATAATCTTTTTCTGACAAATAAGTATACTCTACATCATAAATTTTAAATAATTAAATGAAGTACAAGGTAAATAAATAATCATTAAATTTCTCCGTAGTATTTTCGTTGTCCCTTTTCTTGCTCCTTCACGGGCTACTGAAAGAGACATTTAACATTAGCAAAGACTAATAGCATTATCTAAACATGAAAGTAGTGGTTTTGACATTTTTTATGTCCTATAAACTGGGCCTTTAGTCCATATTTCACATGAATAACTTCAACTAAAGGAAAAACAATAAATTTGTCACTTTATATCCTTTTAAAATTCATATCGTATATGGATTAGATACTCCTCTGCAGTTTGGAAAAATCTAAAATATAGCTTTCACCAAAACTCCTCTGCACATGAATTAGGTATTTAAATTTTGCTTTAATTTCAGTTTAATTTTTAGTTTTAAATGCTTGAATTATTTTATGATTGGAAATTGAAATTGAATTATTATTGTAACACCTACTACGACACAAAAAAGGTACTCAAGGGATTAGAGCTTCCTCACGAGAAGATACACTCATGCCCTAATGGATGTATGCTGTATTGGAAGGATGATGCCGAGCTTGATAAGTGTCGTCATTGTGGGTCGAATTGGTACAAGAATAATTCGAATGGCTGTTTGGTTCCCACATGCTTTATGGTGTACTTCTCAATAACACCACGATTGCAAAGGATGTTTGCCACCAAAAACATTGCTGAGTCGATGACATGGCATTATGAACATCATCGAGGGCAAGGGAACATGGCTCACCCAAGTGACAGCAAAGCTTGGAAGCACTTCGACACGACCTTTACGGACTTTGCATCCGAGCCTCGAAATGTTAGACTTGGGTTGTGCACGGATGGTTTTTCCGTTTTTGGGAAGTTTGGAAAGCAATACTCTTGTTGGCCTATTCTCACTACACCTTACAACATGTCATCGGACATGTGCATGAAAAAACCTTTCATTTTCCTTTCCTTGGATGTCTACATGCAACCTTTGATTGATGAGCTGAAGCAGTTGTGGTCGGTTGGGTCCTTGACTTATGACATCTCAAAGAAGAAAATTTTCAATCTTCGCGCAACCGTATTGTGGACTACCAGTGACTTTCCAGCATATGATATGTTGTCAGGATGGAGCCCATTTGGCTTTAACGCGTGTCCATATTGCATGGAGAAAAGTAAGGCCTTTTGGCTAACACATGGTGGCAAAGTATTATGGTTTGATTGCCATCGTCAGTTTTTAAATTCCGACCACCCTTTTCAAAAGAATAAGACAGCTTTTTGTAAAAACAGAGTAGAAAATGACTCGGCGCCTCATGTTATGTCAGGTGAGGAACTATGGGAGATTGTGAAGGACTTACCGAGAGTAACAGATGGTCYTGATRCTTTGAAGCAATTGAAGAAGAAAAAAATGGGATGGGATAAACAATCTTGTTTGTGGGGCCTATCGTCTTGGAAGGATTTGCTGCTTCGGCACAACTTAGACGTCATGCATATTGAGAAAAACTTCTTCGAGCAGCTCRTCAACACCGTCATGGACGTGAAAGACGAAACGTCTGACACTGTGAGTGCGAGAAAAGACATGAAGCGTTTTTGTAGGCGCCGAGAGTTAGAGCTCATTGATGATGGTTAGGGTAATGAGTTGATGCCTAAGGCGCCTTTCGCACTTGACAAGGAGCAGAAGAAGGTGTTATATGAATGGATCCGAGAATTGAGGTTTCCTGACGGGTATGCTTCGAACTTGAGCCAGTGTGTTGATAAAAAAAATAGGCTTCATGGAATGAAGAGTCACGATTGTCATGTATTTATTGAGCGGTTGTAGCCTGTTTGCCTAAGAAAGTTGCTTCCCCTTCATATTTGGAAGGCAATAACCGAAATTAGCCAATTCTTCCTTGACTTGTGTGCTCCCACTATCACGTTGAGTGAGATAGAGCGCCTACAAAACAACATTGCCGAGGTCTTATGCAAGTTAAAAAAAATTTCTGCCTGCATTCTTTAACTCCATGATGCACTTGCCGGAACACTTGCCACGCGAAGCATGTACTAGGGGTCCCGTTCAATACAGATGGATGTACCCATTCGAACGGTGAGTTATTGTTTATCATTTATACCCCGTTAATTATTTCTTATGAAGTGACATCTACATTCCTCATGTGTCCTTTACTCACAGGTTCCTTAACCACTTGAAACGTAAAGTGGGGAACAAGGCAAGGGTTGAATGTTCTATATGCAATGCATATCTGGCTGAGGAGATATCCAATTTTTGCTCGTAGTACTTTCAGTCAGGGGTTGATACAAAATCGAGTGACTTGGCCTGGGTAGGAATGCATACCCTGATGTGGAAAGTCGACATGGTGTTAATGTCCTTGAATTGTTTAGGGAGGATTGTGGTCGACCAGGTACGAGTGGTAGTAAACGTTGGTTGAYAGAGTGGGAGTACATACGAACGAGCCCATATGTACATCCTCGCGAATTGTGGCATACTAAGTGACTATGATAGGTAACTTTATTAGTTTAACTATCTTAGATTACAAAAGCATATTGCATGCCGGCTTAGCAGATCGATCTTGCGCACTATAATAGGCAATTTAAGGATCACATAGTGTAGTCAAATCCTCATATCAAGGGATGACGTCTGGATCCAATGCGAATCTCAATACCCGGCATGGTTAAAGACACAAGTGAGTCACAATACTTACATTCCCCACTTTTTTAATTACATACCTTAATTTTATTTACTRACACACTCAACAAATCTAGGTGCTTCGGACACACTCTGTCGATGACGTCACACGAGCTCTTGCGATGGGCCCCTCGAAACAAGTGATAACTTGGAATTAATTCTACGTGAATGGGTAAAATTTCCACTCGCAAAGCAAGAAGGCCAAAGAAGTGATGGTAATGTTTTCTTCTTTGTTTACTTCGTATTTGATGTTAAGGGCGGAATTCCGGCTTAAAAGCCGATGAGTATGAATAGGATTGCTTTTATATGATTTGCATTTGATGTTTAGGGCGGAATTCCGGCTTAAAAGYCGATGARTAYRAATAGGATTGCTYTTATATGATTTGCATTTGATRTTTAGGGCAGAATTCCGGCTTAAAAGCTGATGAGTACGAATAGGATTGCTTTTATATGATTTGCATTTGATGATTAGGGCGGAATTCCGAATTATAAGCTGATGAGTACGAATAGGATTGCTTTTGTTTACTTCATATTTGATGTTTAGGGCGAAATTCCGGATTATAAGACGATAATTCGAATAGGATTGCTTTTAAATGATTAAGTGAATAATAGGTTGAATATGTAGAAGTTACGTGCGAAAAACCCCTAAAAACGCCCAAAATGGCGCTTTCACGTACCAAAGTGGACTTGTCGTGTCTTAACGTGTCCAATCAAGACCTAGAAATAAGTGAAAAAAATATGACATGAATGAGCTTTAAAAACTTGTAATAGGTTGAGTTTGTAGTAGTTAGGCGCGAAAACCCCAAAAAACGCCCAAAATGGACCCTTCACGCCCCAAAGTGTCTTAACGTGTCCAATCAAGACCTAGAAAGCTTAAGTGAATAAAATATGACGTGAATGAGCTATAAAACCGTGTAATAGGTTTAGCTTGTAGAAGTTAGGTGCGAAAACCCCTAAAAACTCCAAAAATGGCCCTTTTACGCCCCAAAGTGTACTTGTCGTGTCATAACGTGTCCAATCAAGACCTAGAAAGCTTAGGTGAATAAAATATGACATGAACGAGGTTTAAAACCGTGTAATAGGTCGAGTTTGTAGAAGTTAGGCGCGAAAAACCCTTAAAACGCCCATAAATTTGCATGTCATGAATGTCATTTTGTTTTAATTTGGAATTGTTTCAACTAACTCCATAATTTGCAGGAAAAATATACTCAGAACCTTTCTGAGTCTCAAGCTAATGACTCACCACCGAATCCCAACGTGGTCTTCTTTGAGATGGTCGGTGGGTTTCGAAAGGGTGAGGTTCATGGGTTCGGCAGAGATAGAGCTTCTCTCTATTATGAGAAAAGCTCGCGTCGGCACGGCGGATCAGGCTTTTCTTCATCGATTTCCGCTCAGATTACATAATTGTCTGAGGAATTGGTACGAGCTAAGGCGGAGTTAGCGGAGAAAGACCGCCAGCGGGATGAGGAGCAACGCCGTCTAGTAGAACAGCTGAGCCAGCGGGACGAGGAGCAATGCCGTCAAGCGGAGAAGATAAAGCAACAAGATGCGTATATGGAGCAGATGAAAGCGCAGATGGACGCTTTCATGAGGCAATTCGGCGATCCGCCTCCCTTTCCTGGACGCTTCTCCAACGACCGCACAAACGGTTCAGGTGGTTCTGGAGCCTTCGTAGCGTCGGAGTAGTTCTTAGTTAGATTTGGATTTATTTTATCGTACTTTGTTATTTGTTACATTTTCACTTGAAAATTTTAGAAACTATATTGAGTTAGTCAAGCATGTATTACAACTTGGTTATATCTAATATAAAACTTAATTTTTGTATATTTATTCTGTTTTTCGTTAATATTTATTTTTATATTACATTAACGGGTGTAGATCGTGGGCCCCGCGAGGCTTGGGCCTACATCGATGTGTGTAGTTGTGTTGTGGGCTTGAGCCACAGAACCCGCACGTGAGTGCGTTGGGGAGTGTTGTCGAGTAAGGGGATCGCCACCGTGCCTATAAAGGTTAATCACAGACGCCTGAAACGTTGGTGCCAAAACAATGGCCCCACGGTCTGATCTAGTAACCAGTTCGTGGGTTCGAGGACATGGTACGGATCGAATCTT
>SNQN01000880.1:81748-96748 GCA_008642245.1 Bassia scoparia | reverse complement strand
CCAAAGTGTGGGTTCGGGGACATGGTACGAATCAGATCTGTAACCCAATTCGCCCGCATGTAGCGGCTCTACTCGGTCTCATTGTAGTTCCATAAATCATAACAATTGAATTCAAGAAAACTTATTGATTTGACTTCGAAAGCGGCACTAATTACTAGGTGGGTTGCTATTATGTACAAACCAAGACTTTACAATGGACAAGGCGATCACTTGATTGTTAATCAATGTTAATAAGGCGCTTAGAGAACCGGTCGTCCATGATTATCTGACTTTAATGTGACAAGCGATTAAATTCCGGTCTTGTTTAAACAATATATACAAAGTGTGTAGAAATATATATACAAGACATGAAAAAAAGGTTAGTAAGCATGATATATATGTATGTGTGTCCTTCTCACCTGTCACTGCAAACAATCAAATTGTTAGAATATTCAAAGGAATCGCCTTTCGATTGAATTGCTAATTGAGACAAACAAACGGTTAGTATTGACAATACATATGTATAATAATGAAAACCAAAAAAAAACATGGAAACATTGAAAACATTAAGAAAATCCTACATATTTGAAACGATTAATAAGTGAGTTTCTACATTGTTTTAATTGAATTAAACTCATAACAATGGTTAATCAAAAATTAAGAGACAAAGGAATTAAAAAGAGTGAAAAAGAGGTTTTTGGTGAGTAATCTCAGATTATCTTATTTTCGCTTGTTGTTCGAAAGAGAATCGATGCTTTGAATCAAAAACGAATGTGTTTTGAGTGTTTTGAGAGTTGTGAGAGAGAATACTAAGTTAGAGACAGAGAGAGACAGAATAAGAAGTGTCTTGAAAACCGTGTTGAAAGTCGTGTCCGGACTGAGCAAGGCAAGGGTATTATATAGAGAGCAAAAACGAGGCAGGAAACCGCGTATATACGCTACAGAGGAGCGTATATACGCTGCTTTCCTGCGTATATACGCTCATATGTAGCGTATATACGCTGCTCACTTTCATAAGATTTTGGCAAATTTCGTATGGCATTAGCTGCGTATATACGCTGCTATGGAGCGTATATATGCTCCTGACCAGCGTATATACGCTCCATATCTGCGTATATACGCTCAACTTTTGCGTATATATTTTCCAAAACCTCGAAATATTTTGATTTCCTCCGATTTTGTTCGTGATTTCCCTTGATTCGACGCACTAGACACCCTTGTCTCCAAGCAAGGAGTTCTAGAATGTCTAGAAGGTTCCACGTATTTCCGGAGTATTTTCTAATTATTCATGTATTTTCCGGCTATTCTGCGTATTTAAACATTGCAAAATTCATAGAAATCATAGAAAATCAGAAAAATAATTTAAAAATACTGGCGGATTCAGAAAAATGTGACGAACATGATGGAAAACAAAAAGCATGAGAATCACCAGCGTAACTTGTTCGAAAACCTTTGAGTTTATCGAGAAAACCGAAAGAAAAATATTTTTGCCTTGTCTTTGACCTTTGCTCAATAGTTCCGAGTACGACTCCAGTTTTCCAACTTTTGTGAGTTCAAAGCATCTTTTCTGAGTCGAAACAAACGCGAGATGCGGTATGTTTCATCACGGATTATTCATTTGGGCGACATTTCAGGTTGTCTACAGAAGCCCCACTTTGACTGAGTCTGGAGAGACGTAAGTCACGTAAGACGAAGAGTATTAAGATTTCGGGACGGAGAGCAACTCAAGACGTTCTGCGACCCTGAGTTACCTTTTCGCCGGTACCTGCAAAACAAGAGTTAGTTTTCCTGTAGCCGCTGTCCATGCGGTTTGATGTGCTTGTATGTGTCTGAGTCCTTGAGCGGTCATTTCCCCGTTCGGCTGACTGGGAGAAATGCAGGCGCGTCCCATGTTTTCCGAAGAAATGAGCATTGACTTGAAAATGATAGTCCTAAATCAGGATTAAGGACTACCTTGGTGACGACATAGTTCTGTTTTTATGTCTAGAGAAATTTGCATGCAATGTTGACTTATAACTTGTGACCTTGATATTGAGAGAGTGGCAAGAGTCATTGTTGAAGAGTCTTTGAATTCGGACCTTGTCTAGGTCTGGTTCTAGACATAGTTTGCAAGAGTCATTGAATTTGAAAGAGTCTCGTCTAGGTCTGGTTTTAGACATGACTTGAGTGAGCCATTGAAAGAGCCTTGTCTAGGTCGGTTGTAGACATGATTTGAGAGAGTCTCTGAATTTGAAAGAGTCTTTGTCTAGGTCTGGTTCTAGACATGATCTGAGAGTGTCTTTGAATTTGAAGGAGTCTTGTCTGGGTCTGGTTCAAGACATGATTTGAGAGAGCCTTTGAATTTGAAGGAGTCTTGTCTAGTCTGGTTCAAGACATGATTTGAGAGAGTCTTGTCTAGGTCTGATTCTGACACGGTTTGAGAGTGTCTTGTCTAGGTCTGATTCTAGACATGATTTGAGAAGTGTCTTGTCTAGGTCTGATTCTAGACATGAAAGGACGATACTAGAGTCTAATCCTAGTACCAAGTGCCAATTGAAGAGTGTCATTTGAAGAGTGACTTAGAGAAAGGTGACATTTGGACGTGACTTGACTTAACATTGGCGAGACAGTGACTTTGATTGGAAAGGACAGGGTCCAAAAGTGATTTTTCAGGATTTCTCTTGATAGCAAAGGACTTGAACACGTAATAGGGCCTTAGGAGACAAGAAGCCCAACTGGAAATTAAGGAGCATGATGAAACGAGCCCCCCAGCGAGACTTTGAGACAACGTGGTTTACGGAAGGTGGATAGATTGTATGGATGAGTTCCCCAACAAGATGACAGACCAAAGGTCAGGTGGCTTTACTTCTTTGGATTGAGTCAAAAGTTTGAAGGTGACCAAAGAATGAGCTATGTTCGAAGAAAAAAGGGTCAAATTTGACTAAGGGTCAAAGATGTGGCTAGATGCGAGGTTGGCTAATGATTAGGATTCTAGTATGAAGTGAGCTGTCAGGTTCTAGACTGGCAAACCATTTTCAAATTCTTAGCATCAAAGCACTCAAAAGGCTCAAATGATTATAATTGTAAATGCGGTCGAACCATCGAAAGAGGCTTCACTACGTTCCTACGGAATCAGACCACCGTAGTTCTGTGATGATTTGGACAATGCCTGCGTGTGAGAGGGCTTTTGTGGTTGTAATGTGAGGCTGTGATTGAGGGTTTGAAAAAGGTTGATGTTTATGAAGTGACCCACGGCGCGCAGTGTGCTTTTTAGACTCTTGCTTTTATTTGATCTGGCTTTGTTGGACACTTTGACATTAGATTGCATTTTTGAAGACTTTGTATTGAACTTTGATTTTGCTCTTTTTTTTTCTTTTTTCTTTTTTCTTTTTGCCCATGTTATTTTCTTTTTTTCTTTTGCACGTGTCTTTTCCTACGCACCGTTTGGTCAAAGGGTTAGGTAGAGTGGTGGTGAAAGAAAGATAGGCTAAATGATAGTGTTTGTGGCTCAAAGGCCTGCAAGGGATTTTGATTTGATGTGACAAAGGGAATGGAAGGGAGAGTCATTTTGTGGAGCTGTGAAAGAAGGCCTCTCTTGGGCATTGTTCAATTCTCAATAATTAAATCAGTATTAGATTAAACCAATTGTGGCCAATGAGTGTTGAACTTGCATAGAATTAGAAAATAATATTGACAAAAACAATGAATCATGTTATTGCTGAATGAAAACTGAAACATACATGGCTTATTTTAAAAGATACATAGACTCAAAGACAGTGAATTGAAAAGATTAGATAGCTTGGGCTTAGGACTCTATGACTCAATCTGGAGAAGGACGCGCAGATCATTGATCAGCCTTGGGGTGACTCATGGTTTAGCAAGTGGGTTGGTTTGGATGTTGATCTTATCTTTCGCCGCTGGAGGGACTGGGAGGCGACCACTTCAACCATGTCTTGAATCCTGTGCTTCAAGATGCAATCTCAGTGGTGTGACCCCTCTTTGGTGAAATTGCAATAGGCATTGGGATTTCCAATTCCTAGATTCTTATCATCTGAAGGGTCTGGAGTGGGTCCAATAGGAGCAGTGCACCTTTTGCAGTTAATCTATCAAAGCCCTGCTCATAAGTCATGCCAATTGGAAGAAATGTCTTGGTGGTCCTCGAGGCCTGTGTTTGAAAGAGCCAGGATGGTTAGAAGAGTTGTCATTGGTAATGTGGCTGACTTGATCAGTGTTTAGAAAGAAGGAGCCACCTTTCTTGTTAAAGCCCCACCGTTACCTTAGACTTCTGGGCTTGACATCTCCTCAACTAGGAGGCCAACCTTGTAAGAGCCCAGTAATGAATCAATGGGTTGAAACATGAGTGGCTCTCGATACTTGGCTGGAGGTTCTTGATGACCATGCGAACTGATCTTCCTCATTCGGTCGTTGGTCATTTGGCGGCTTTCTGCTCTCCCTCACCTATTAAGGAAAGTAGAGAAATTTTCTTCTCACCTTGCTTGGTGGCCTCTATTACGGAGACCGACAGGAAGCTGGAATTGTACCTGTACTGCTTTAGGAACTCGTGTTTGATATATTCCCAATCATCGAGCTTGGGTTGATCAGGTCTTGAACCACCTGGATGGATGGGTGTCCAAGTAATAGGGAACACCGAAGTGATAGCTCTTTGCTCATTCCTTTAAGGACATTGAGATATTGAAAGTTCGAAGGTTGGTTTCTGGTCTTCAGTTCCTTGAACTTGGGCAAATCAGTGATGACAAACTTCTTAGGAAGCTGGCCTTAATCTCATAATCAGCAACACGAGGCCCTTGAACTGAATTTTTCGGACATCCTCTTGACCATCTCTTCTAGTTGCTCCACCCTTTTTCGTCTCAGTCTTCGGAGGAGGGAGTGGTGTCTCAGCATCGTCTTCTTCCTCCCGTCAGACTCGAGAGGTTTTTCCTGGGTCCTCTTTTCTTTCAGCTCCCAATGCTCTTTTCTTGGGCATCAGGCGAGAATTCACAGACTCGAGCTTTTCTAGAAAGCGTTAAGTTGTTGTTCGATGTTTGCCATGGAAGTGTCTTGGTGATCAGGAGCGCGTCGGGTTTGGCTTCTTGTTACTCTTAGGCCCAGAGACAAGTTGCGAGTCTTTGCTTGCTGAAATCAAGAAATTACACTTTAGAACCCAGAAACAAAAGATTGGTCTACTTGAAAACTTAAGAACAAACCTAACTCAGTCTTGAGGTTCTGGACTTAAGAACTGGACGAAAGTAGACTTGAATGGGCTAGACCTAAATCTGATTTAAGGTGCTAGACTCGAGAAAGATTCAAACTAAGATGGGCCTATTTCAGAATTAAGGACCTCTTAGACCTACGAGCCACTTGAAATTGAATGGGCCTAGCCTTGAATCAAGTTCCTATGGTTGAGTCTATGATCGAACCTAGTTCAGTTTTAAGGTTCTTAGATTGAAGTTGAAGCGAATAATTCAGATTCAAGGCTCTTGGGTTGAAATTGAATTGAACCTAATTCAGATTTAAGGTTGAATTGAATTGAATTGAACCTAATTTAGGTTTAAGGTTCAAAGTCGAATCTAAGTCAGATTTAGTTTTGGATTGGGATCGACACCTAAGTCAGATTCTAGGTCGAATGGAGTTTGTAATTGAATTGGATTGGAATGGGCCTAATGGATCATCGAACTTCATGTCTTGAACCATAGATTAAGAGACTGGCTTAGTTGGTGGCTAAGAATTTGGAGCTGAATGAGAGTCACAAGTTAACAAGCACATTGATTAAAACACAAATCATTATTCACTTAAGGTCAGGATTAAGTTGAACTATAGGTCGGCTTGGTTAGTCTGATAGTGTACCATGCCTAAGAGTAGAGCTGGGTCCAATTTACCACCACAACATTGGTTGTATGGCCGAGATACCCCTTATATACACGCATCTAGTAACACGTGCATACGCGACATGGGCGGGATAGGACTTACCTTAGCCATGTGATCCATTAACCACATGAACAAGGTAAACTCCCCCTTAAGGTGATCTCGAGCATAGAACTCCCATATTGAGACCAAGGTGCCTAGGAATGACCCTATTCGAAGGGTCACAGCAAAATTAATTGATTATGAATATGGAACTACAGAGACTTTCAAGTCTGTCCACTCACCAAATGGTGCTTATCCCCAGTGAAGTCGCCAAAAACTGTAGGGCTTCGCCCGCCTTAGGGGGCGTGACCTCAGCTTCAGTGTCATGGAATTGAGCCATGGAATCCGCATGTGAATGCGTTGGGGTGTGTTGTCGAATTGAGGGGATCGCACCGTGCCTATATAGGTTATTCACGGACGCCCGAAACATTGGTGCCAAACTAGTGCCCCAAGATAGGTCCAGTAACCAAAGTGTGGGTTCGGGGACATGGTACGAATCAGATCTGTACCCAATTCGCCCGCATGTAGCGGCCTCTACTCGGCTCATTGTAGTTCCATAAATCATAACAATTGAATTCAAGAAAACTTATTGATTTGACTTCGAAAGCGCACTAATTACTAGGTGGTTGCTATTATGTACAAACCAAGACTTCTACAATGGACAAGGCGATCACTTGATTGTTAATCAATGTTAATAAGGCGCTTAGAGAACCGGTCGTCCTGATTATCTGACTTTAATGTGACAAGCGATTAAATTCCGGTCTTGTTTAAACAATATATACAAGTGTGATAGAAGAATATATATACAGACATGAAAACAAAGGTTAGTAAGCAATGATATTGTATGTGTGTCCTTCTCACCTTGTCACTGCAACAATCAAATTGTTAGAATAAAACTCAGGAATCGCCTTTCGATTGAATTGCTAATTGAGACAAACAAACGCGTTAGTATTGACAATAACAATATGTATAATAATGAAAACCAAAAAAAACATGGAAACATTGAAACATTAAGAAATCCTACATATTTACATGAAACGATTAAAAAGTGAGTTTCTACATTGTTTAATTGAATTAAAACTCATAACAATGGTTAATCAAATTAAGAGAGACAAAAGGAATTAAAAAGAGTGAAAAGAGGTTTTGATGAGTAATCTCAGATTTATCCTTATTCGCTTGTTGATTCGAAGAGAATCGATGCTTTGAATCAAAAACGAATGTGTTTTGAGTGTTTTTGAGAGTGTGTGAGAGAGAATACGTAAGTTAGAGACAAGAGAGAGACAGAATAGAAGTGTCTTGAAAACCGTGTTGAAAGTCGTGTCCCGGACTGAGCAAGGCAAGGGGGTATTTATAGGCATGAGGCAAAAACGAGGCAAGGAAACCTGCGTATATACGCTACAGAGGAGCGTATATACGCTGCTTTCTGCGTATATACGCTCATATGTAGCGTATATACGCTGCTCACTTTCCATAAGATTTTGGCAAATTTCGTATGGCCATTAGCTGCGTATATACGCTGCTATGGAGCGTATATACGCTCCTGACCAGCGTATATACGCTCCATATCTGCGTATATACGCTTAACTTTTGCGTATATATTTTCCAAAAACTCGAAATTTTTGATTTCCTCCGATTTTGTTCGTGATTTCCCTTGATTCGACGCACCTAGACACCTTGCTCTCCAAGCAAGGAGTTCTAGAATGTTCTAGAAGGTTCCACGTATTTCGGAGTATTTTCTAATTATTATGTATTTTTCGCGTATTCTGCGTATTTAAAATTGCAAAATTCATAGAAAATCATAGAAAAATCAGAAAAATAATTTAAAAATACTGGCGGATTCAGAAAAATGTGACGAACATGATGGAAAAAAGCATGAGAATCGCCAGCGTAACTTGTTCGAAAATTGAGTTTATCGAGAAAACCGAAAGAAAATATTTTTGCCTTGTCTTTGACCTTTGCTCAATAGTTCCGAGTACGACCTCACGTATTTCCAACTTTTGTGAGTTCAAAGCTCTTTTCTGAGTCGAAACAAACGCAGAGCGGTAGTTTATCACATTTTCTGAGTCGAAACAAACGCGAGACGCGGTATGTTTCATCACAGATTACTCATTTGGGGAGACACATTTTCAGGTGTCTACAGTGGTATGTTTCATCATTGGTTACTCATTTAGGGAGACACATTTGGGTGTCTACAACGGGAAAAAAACAATAGGTGAAAAAATGCACGAGCTAATTTTAAAAAAAAGAGGGAATAACCTTTTAGCGATCGAAAAATCAGTTGCTAATTACCATTTCCCTCCATTTATTTGGAGGGAAAACKTAATTAGCGACCGATTTTGAAGTCGGTCACTATTAAGTTTTCCCTCCAAAATAGTGGAGGGAATTCGTATTTAGCAATCGATTTTTCGGTCGCTAATAGCGACCGACTTCAAAATCGGTTGCTATTAGCGACCGAAAAATCGGTCACTAATTTTTTTCCCGTCGATTTTTACTCTATTTTGGCAGTCAATATTCGGTCGCAGATTCGGTCGCTAGTTGTTCATCGACCAAAATTCGATCGCAAAAACTTTTTAGCGACGATGCGTTTAGCAACCACCTTTAGCGACCGATTTTCGGTCGCTAAAGGTGGTCGCCCGCGCATCGTTTTCTTGTTGTGCACTTCCTACATGTCTTCCACTGTTACTCCGGGCACTTTAGGTGAGATAGGTTGGATAGCCAAATCACAAAGGGGCTGATCAGTTGCCCACACATGATCCCAGAATAAAGTTGAGGTACCATTGTCAATAGCTGTAGCACTGCCTTTCAAAATCCAGTGGGCATTATCCGTGATTCCATGCCAAACATTGGACATATTGGTTGTGGGTATGAACATATCGACATCACACCTACCTTTACAATATTTGTGGCGTAAGACACGAGCCCATAAAGCTTAAGGTTCGGTGAGAACTCGCTAGCCAAGTTTTGTGTGAGAAAGGCTGAGTTAGCTTGGCGAGAGGAATGAAGGCCAATGCCCCCTTGATCTCGAGGCTTCTGCAGTGTGTCCCAAGATAGGAGATGAATTTTCCGATGTTCCTCATCACCTCCAAGACAAAACGTCTGGTCTTTCTATCAAGCTCATCACAAAGAGTCCTAGGGATTTTGGCCATTTGCATCGAATAGTTGGCCAAGGTGGAAATAGTGGACTTGGCTAGTGTAATCCGTCTCACAAGAGAAAGGTACTTCGACTTCCACCCCGACAACCTCCTATTAATTTTTTCGCATAAATGTTTAAAGGTGTCCCTCGTCACCCTACTGGTCAAGGTTGGCATCCCAAGATACATACCTAGATCATCTATGATTTGAAAACCAAGAGCCCTACCAATACTTTCCCTAACATCAGCTGCAACATTATTGGAAAAGTATATAGTGGATTTTGCGATGCTCACCTTTTGACCCGAGGCCTTACAAAAACGATCCAAGCACTGATGAATAGTTGAAACTTGATCCAAAGATGCTTCCGCAAAGAGAACTATATCATCTGCAAAGAAAGGATTAGAGAGAAGAGGATCTCCACAACTTGCATAAATTGGTTTCCAATGCCCCGCCAAAATAGACTCCTCTATGATCGACTTGATTAAGCCGTTCCATACAGAGCACGAACAAATAGGGGGAGAGAGGGTCACCTTGCCATATTCCACGTGTGGGAGAGAAAGCTTGAGTTTGATCTCCATTCCAAAGAACCTTCATAGAAGGGGAAGTAACGCACTCCATAATCACATTAATCATGAGCAAAGGAAAGTTCATATCATGAAGAGTGTCCCTAACAAAAGCCACTTTAGGCGATCATAGGCTTTTTCAAAGTATATTTTGATTGCCATGTAACCTTTTCGTCCTTGCTTTCGTCACATAGTATGGAGAACTTCTTGAACAATCACAATATTATCCGTGATTTGACGACCAAGCACGAAACTTGTTTGAGTCTAAGAAGTAATAATGGGGAGGACACCTTTAATTCGATTCACAATAGCCTTAGTGATGATTTTATAGGCCACGTTGCAAAGGTCAATCGGCCGGAATTGAGAAGGTTGTTCTGGGTTGTCCACCTTCGGAATGAGAACCAAGAAGGTCTCATTCAAGTCTGGGGGTAGACCTTTCCCTTCTAAAGCCTCAAACACCATTTTGTACACATTCAGAGCAACTAAATCCCAATTTTTATTTGATAAAAAAGGGCTTGGAAGCCATCCGGACCCATAGCCTTAAGAGAACCCATATTGTGTATAACATGATCAATTTTAGCTTTTGAATATGCACAAGTTAAACTATTCCAATGATGTGTAGAGAAGGCAGGACTGATGCCATAAGGAAGATCATGCTCACAATCATCAGTATCATCCGTGAATAAAGTTTCAAAGTATTGAACAACCTTTGATTTAATTAAGTCACTATCATGAATCCAATCGTCATTATCCCCCTTTAAGGCAGCAATTCTATTTTTCCAATGCCTAACTATTGTGCTAAAGTGAAAGAAAGTAGTATTACGATCCCCCTCCTTTAGCCAAGAAATTCGTTCTTTTTGGTACCAAAGTAACTCTTCCTATTCAAGCACCAAATTCAATTCTCGACGGAGAGAGCTCTCCAATTTGATGAGGCTGGAATTCTGAGCAGTAGAAAGGGACTTTTGAATCCCAGCAATACGCGCCATTAGCATTCTTTTTTTACGAAAGACTTTGTGGAAGACATCCTTGTTCCAGTCTTGCAGATGGTTCGCAATATGTAAATGGGGAACTAAAGGTGCCTTAGAATCCCATTTTTCTGAAATAAATTCCTTAAATTTCTCATAAGTTAACCACGCAGCCTAAAAACGGAAGGGCTTATTGATAGCCGTGAGTGGGGCAAAGCCATTAGAAGAGATCAATAAGGGGCAATGATCATATTGTAAGGCAGGGAGGTGTTTGACCGCAGCCGAAACAAATTGTATACTCCATTCGACATTGCATAGTGCACGATCAAGCCTAGCAGTGCATCGAGTCTCTACTGTGTTTCCCCTACTACAAGTATGAGAAGGACCTGAGAATTGCACCTCGAGAAACTGATTATGCTCCACCCATTCATTAAAAGAATTAGAGCACCTTGAAGTTTAAGAGCAACAAGTGTTACGTTCCCATTGGAACCGAGTCTCATTAAAATCACTAGCCAACAACCAAGGTTTGGAATTATTGGAAGCGAATTTAGATAATTCCTTCCATAATTCCTCCCTTTTCGAAGGATTTGAGCTGGCATAAATGGTCGAGAAATACCATGGCACCTCCCCCCTTCTATTAATGATCATGGTAATATACTGAGAAGTCTTTGAGATGGGATTAATAGTAACCGATTCTGACTTCCAATACACCCATATACCACCACTAAATCCTTGTGCATCGACTCTAGTAGAGCCCGAAAAACCAATGAGAGAAGCCATCTTAACGAAATAATCAGCTTCTGTGTGATTTTCAACCAGTACAACGACCATTAGCTCGTGAATACGAAAGAATTCCTTCAAAACTAACAGAAATTCCTTACTACCCGCACCTTGAGTATTCCACACCATACATGTGATAGGTGGAAAATTGTTATGAAGAGAGTGTGAATTATTCATAAACTCTAGAGAAGAGAGAGGTGAATATTTTGATGCAATTAGAAGAAAATTGAAGGCCTTCAATAGATCATTGGGGACCTTGAGTGTTATTATCAGCTCCGTGGACAATTGGCTAGGAATCCTCCATGAGTGTATCTCGACTTCCAATCGATGGATCAGGGGGTTTGTGACCCCCAAATACGGGTCCAATGGATCCCCCATGCACAGGATCTTCTCGGGGGGTATTGAAAGGGACACTAGAAGAGGGAGTGGAGGAGACATGAGTTAGAATGGTGCTGGATTGTTGTAGTGTGGCTTGATGTTCTTATGTTACTGGAGAAATGAGAGATGAGGGGGGACTAGAAACGCCTTTGTGTTTAAGAATCGGAGAAGGGATTTTAGTGGAGTAGGGAGATTGACACTTTTCTTGGTTGGTTTCCTAAAAGGCTTGATTGTTGGATATACCTTTGAAAATATTTTCAGGTGGAATATTCGAGATATTAGGGGAATTTTCCTTTTAAATTTTCTTTTTTTCCCGATAGCTAAGAGATTTCAAAGATTGGAATGGTTTGGAATTTTCCAGATTTTGGGTCTTACCCAAATTAAAAGTGATATGATTTGGGACCAAAGAATCCTGAATGTCAGAATCTTGTCCAAGATCAATCGCATTGATTTCCGCAGTGATTGCATTGCTTTCCATATTAATATTTTCTAGAAGGGCAAATCGTGACCCGGGAGATATGATTTCCTTATTCTTTGGCAAAAGTTGCTCCCGAATTTCCTTTACTGGATTTGTTTCCAAATCGGTCTTAGGAGGCTCAAATTTTGAATTTTGAACTTTGCTTGGAGCAGTCTCTGAACTTTATTCCGACGACACGGTGGTGGTTTTTTTAACCACCATCCATGACCCATAATCAACCTCATTGGCCAAATCAGCAGGAGTAGGGGGTGTGCTTGGGGTTCATGATTCTTTTCGGTTTCTTCCTGATTTGTAGTAGAACAGAGAGTATCCGGGCATTTATTTGAGGTGTGGCCAAGTTTACCACAATGGAAGCAGATCATACATAGAACCTCGTATTGGATTTTCCAAACTCGACCACGCAACCAAAACTTGGAGAGTAAGGGCTTAGTAAGATCCAACTCAACACTTAATCTAGTAAATTGACCTCTGTTAGCCGAGGCTGTATTATGATCAATGCGTACAACCTTGCCAATCTCGTTTCCAATTTTTGTGAGAAAATCAGTGTCAAAGTACTCGACAGAAAATGAGGGATACGTACCCATGCAGTAAGGAAACGCATTGGTGCTTCATCAGGAACAAAGTTTGGGACCCATTGACGAATGGTAAGATAGTTATCATCTAACATCCAAGGTCCTTGTGTAAGAACATGGTCATAATCAACTTCATACCAGTAGTGAAGCGTGCAATGAAGTAATCATGGCCAATGTTTGTCAGAGATAAACCACCCTTCAATTCCCATTTTTTCTTTAATCTCTTGATAAGAGACAAGTAACCAATTTTGGCATTGAACATTTTGATAATCAAAGTGTTTTTCCATGGCTTCCTCATTCGTCGTTTCTCCTCTTTGGTTAGGAGAATAGGAGGACATTTGGGATCATCAATAAAATCTTCAAGTAATGAGTCATCATCGGACAAATCATCATCATTGTCTTCATCATCCATAGGAGATCCTTGTTGATGTAACAAATCCGCAGCAATGGCATCCCTAAAGGATTGCCTTGAAAGAGATGGTGGAGGCAAGACCTGATGTTGCGGTGAAGGAGGACAGGTGGAATGGTGGGCACCATGGGCTTAATGGGTAGCTTCATCTTTATTGAAGATGAGATGCGTGAGCTTCCTCTTTGATTTCTTGTTAGAATTGGATAACAGTTCATGTTCTTGTTCGGATAGTTTTTTTCCATTTAAGAGGATTTCCATAGTGATGGATCAAAACTTTCAAGTGTAGTGCTAGATTTTTAAGTGAGTATGGTAGTGTGACTCCTCGTTAATGCTTCCTTGTCCTATAATTTATTTAATTGGATCATACAATAATCCGTATATCAGATTTTTAGCTATGAAAAACAAATAGAGGTATATATTTTCAACATTCATACTAACTTTTTGTACAGAAAATAAAGCAACTTGATTAAAGTTCTGAAAAATGAGTGTATATAATCTTACATTATTGTATGCTTTGCAATAATTAAAAAGAAGTTTAAGAAAAATCATGTTGCAAATGTAATTGATCTGATCAGCAATTTAACAAGGAAAATTTGTCGTTAACCACCTTTTATAAGTGTAGGACGTGGGCCGTACCCCTGCGTATAGCGGGTGCGCGGCTTGGTACTACATCAGTGCTTTGCGTGGGCTTGAGCCACGGAACCCGCACGTGAGTGCGTTGGGGAAGTGTTGTCGAGTAAGGGGAGTCGCCACCGTGCCTATAAAGGTTATTCACGGACGCCCGAAACGTTGGTGCCAAAACAATGGCCCCACGTCCAATCCAATAAACCAGTTCGTGGTTCGGGGACATGGTACGAATCAGATCTGTAACCCAATTCGCCCGCATGTAGCGCCTCTACTCGGTCTCATTGCAATTCCATTCATCACGGTTATTGAATGCACATTACTTACATTTTTAGCACTTAGAAGCGTACTAACCCTAAAGATTACTACGAAGTGGGTTCATTTATGCACAAGAGACTACCTATCCTAGAAATTGTGATCACTTTGCATTCATCAAATTAAAACGGTGCCTAAAAACCGGTTGTCCATAATTAATCTGATTTTAAAGTGATTCACATGATTTCCGATCTTTATTTAGCAAATATATACAAATGATGTACAACCACGACAATGCGAAATATATGAAATTCAAAACATATATATACAACCCAATCTTACCCTGAATCTACAAACAAAACAAATGTTAGTTCGTATAAAAAGTGCGAAATGAACCTTCCGCCTTGGATCGCTATACAAGGACAAGAAATCGTTAGTATTGAGAAGTGATAATAATAATGACAATGAAATAAAAAAGAACGAAAACAATGAAAACGTTAACCACTCCTACATATTTACATGTGAATAATTAAATA
Organism: Bassia scoparia; assembly: GCA_008642245.1. Classification (NCBI taxonomy): domain Eukaryota; kingdom Viridiplantae; phylum Streptophyta; class Magnoliopsida; order Caryophyllales; family Amaranthaceae; genus Bassia; species Bassia scoparia. The sequence goes on along the minus strand of SNQN01000880.1, from coordinate 82,194 downwards.
GTGAGTTTCTACATTTTTGTTAATTAGATTGAAAATCGTAATAGTTATTAATTAGATTGAGGAAATGAGAAATGAGTGTGTTTAGTGGCGAGTAATCTCAGAAGTTAACCTTGGTATCGCTCGTTGAATCAAACAGAATCGATGCTAGAACTCAAGACGTATGTATTTAGAGTGTGTGAGAGTGTGAGAGTGGTGAATACGCAAGTTTAGGGACGTGTAAGTTGAATAAAAGTGTGTGTGCCGTCGAATGAGCAAAGGCACGTATTTATAGGCGCGAGGAGGAAAAATCCTACGTATATACGCAGGAGACCTGCGTATATAGGCAGGCCCTGCGTATATACACGCAGGCCCTGCGTATATACGCTCCATTATTCTCCGCATATTTTTTTATTTCCTCCAATTTTATTTCATGACTTGCCTTGATTTGACGCACCTAACAATCTCCC
>SNQN01000880.1:9872-81723 GCA_008642245.1 Bassia scoparia | reverse complement strand
AGCGACCGATTTTGAAGTCGGTCACTATTAAGTTTTCCCTCCAAATAGTGGAGGGAATTCGTATTTTAGCAATCGATTTTTCGGTCGCTAATAGCGACCGACTTCAAAATCGGTTGTCATTAGCGACCGAAAAATCGGTCACTAATTTTTTCCCGTCGATTTTTACTCTATTTTGCAGCAATATTCGTCGCAGATTCGGTGCTAGTTGTTCATCGACCAAAATTCGATCGCAAAAACTTTTTAGCGACGATGCGTTTAGCAACCACTTAAGCGACGATTTTCGGTCGCTAAAGTGGTCGCCCGCGCATCGTTTTCTTGTTGTGCACTCCTACATGTCTTCCACTGTACTCCCGGCACTTGGTGAGATAGGTTGGATAGCCAAATCACAAAGGGCTGATCAGTTGCCCACACATGATCCCAGAATAAAGTGGAGGTACCATTGTCATAGCTGTAGCACTGCCTTTCAAAATCCAGGGGCATTATCCGTGATTCCATGCCAAACATTGGACATATTGGTTGGGGTATGAACATATCGACATCACACCTACCTTTACAATATTGTGGCGTAAGACACGAGCCCATAAAGCTTAAGGTTCGGTGAGAACTCGCTAGCCCATTTTTGTTGAGAAAGGCTGAGTTAGCTTGGCGAGAGGAATGAAGGCCAATGCCCCTTGATCTCGAGGCTTCTGCAGTGTGTCCCAAGATAGGAGATGAATTTTCCGATGTTCCTCATCACCTCCAAGACAAACGTCTGGTCTTTCTATCAAGCTCATCACAAAGAGTCCTAGGATTTTTGCATTTGCATCGAATAGTTGGCCAAGGTGGAAATAGTGGACTTGGCTAGTGTAATCCGTCTCACAAGAGAAGGTACTTCGACTTCCACCCCGACAACCTCCTATTAATTTTCGGCATAAATGTTTAAAGGTGTCCCTCGTCACCTACTGGTCAAGGTTGGCATCCAAGATACATACCTAGATCATCTATGATTGAAAACCAAGAGCCTACCAATACTTTCCCTAACATCAGCTGCAACATTATTGGAAAAGTATATAGTGGATTTTGCGATGCTCACCTTTTGACCCGGAGCCTTACAAAAACGATCCAAGCACTGATAATAGTTGAAACTTGATCCAAAGATGCTTCGCAAGAGAACTATATATCATTGCAAAGAAAGGATTAGAGAGAAGAGGATCTCCACAACTTGCATAAATTGGTTTCCAATGCCCCGGCCAATAGACTCCTCTATGATCGACTTGATTAAGCCGTTCCATACAGAGCACGAACAAATAGGGGGAGAGGGTCACCTTGCATATTCCACGTTGAGAGAAAGCTTGAGTTGATCTCCATTCCAAAGACCTTCATAGAGGGGAAGTAACGCACTCCATAATCACATTTCTCATGAGCAAAGGAAAGTTCATATCATGAAGAGTGTCCCTAACAAAAGCCACTTTAGGCGATCATAGCTTTTTCAAGATATATTTTGATTGCCATGTAACCTTTCGTCTTGCTTTCGCACATAGTATGGAGAACTTCTTGAACAATCACAATATATCCGTGATTTGACGCCAAGCACGAAACTTGTTTGAGTCTAGAAGTAATAATGGGGAGGACACCTTTAATTCGATTCACAAGCCTTAGTGATGATTTTATAGGCCACGTTGCAAAGGTCAATCGGCCGGAATTGAGAAGGTTGTTCTGGGTTGTCCACCTTCGGAATGAGACCAAGAAGGTCTCATTCAAGTCTGGGGAGACCTTTCCCTCTAAAGCCTCAACACACATTTTGTACACATTCAGAGCAACTAAATCCCAATTTTTATTTGATAAAAAAGGGCTTGGAAGCCATCCGGACCCATAGCCTTAAGAGAACCCATATTGTGTATAACATGATCAATTTTAGCTTTTGAAATGCACAAGTTAAACTATTCCAATTGTGTGTAGGAAGCAGGACTGATGCCATAAGGAAGATCATGCTCACAATCATCAGATTCATCCGTGAATAAAGTTTCAAAGTATTGAACAACTTTGATTTAATTAGTCCTATCATGAATCCAATCGTCATTTCCCCCTTTAAGGCAGCAATTCTATTTTTCCAATGCCTAACTATTGTGCTAAAGTGAAAGAAGTGTATTACGATCCCCCCCTTTAGCAAGAAATTCGTTCTTTTGGTACCAAAGTAACTCTTCCTATTCAAGCACAAATTCAATTCTCGACGGAGAGAGCTCTCCAATTTGATGAGGCTGGAATTCTGAGCAGTAGAAAGGGACTTTTGAATCCAGCATACGCCGCCATTAGCATTCTTTTTTTACGAAAGACTTTGTGGAAGACATCCTTGTTCCGTCTTGCAGATGGTTCGCAATATGTTAAATGGGGAACTAAAGGGCCTTAGAGATCCATTTTTTCTGAAATAAATTCCTTAAATTTCTCATAAGTTAACCACGCAGCCTAAAACGGAAGGCTTATTGATACCGTGAGTGGGGCAAAGCCATTAGAGAGATCAATAAGGGGCAATGATCATATTGTAAGGCAGGGAGGTGTTTGACCGCAGCCGAAACAAATTGATACTCCATTCGACATTGCCTGTGCACTATCAAGCCTAGCAGTGCATCGAGTCTGCTACTGTGTTTCCCCTACTACAAGTAATGAGAGACCTGAGAATTGCACCTCGAGAAACGATTATGCTCCACCATTCATTAAAAGAATTAGAGCACCTGAAGTTTAAGAGCAACAAGTGTTACGTTCCCATTGGAACCGAGTCTCATTAAAATCACTAGCCAACAACCAGGTTTGGATTATTGGAAGCGAATTTAGATAATTCTTCCATATTCCTCCCTTTCGAAGGATTTGAGCTGGCATAAATGGTCGAGAAATACCATGGCACCTCCCCCTTCTATTAATGATCATGGTATATACTGAGAAGTCTTTGAGATGGGATTAATAGTACCGATTCTGACTTCCAATACACCCATATACCACCACTAAATCCTTGTGCATCGACTCTAGTAGAGCCCGAAAAACAATGAGAGAAACCATCTTAACGAAATAATCAGCTTCTTTGTGATTTTCAACCAGTACACGACCATTATCGTGAATACGAAAGAATCCTTCAAACTAACAGAATTCCTACTACCCGCACCTGAGTATTCCACACCATACATGTGATAGGTGAAAATTGTTATGAAGAGAGTGTGATTATCATAAAACTCTAGAGAAGAGAGAGGTGAATATTTTGATGCAATTAGAAGAAAATGAAGGCCTTCAATAGATCATTGGGGACCTTGAGTGTTATTATCAGCTCCGTGGACAATTGGCTAGGAACTCCTCCATGAGTGTATCTCGACTTCCAATCGATGGATCAGGGGTTTGTGACCCCAATACGGGTCCAATGGATCCCCCATGCACAGGATCTTCTCGGGGGTATTGAAAGGGACACTAGAAGAGGGAGTGGAGAGACATGAGTTATAATGGTGCTGGATTGTTGTAGTGTGGCTTGATGTTCTTATTTACTGGAGAAATGAGAGATGAGGGGGACTAGAAACGCCTTTGTGTTTAAGAATCGGAGAAGGGATTTAGTGGAGTAGGAGATTGACACTTTTTCTTGGGTTTCCAAAAGGCTTGATTGTTGGATATACCTTTGAAAATATATTTCAGGTGAATATTCGAGAATTAGGGATTTTCCTTTTAAATTTTCTTTTTTTCCCGTGCTAAGAGATTCAAAGATTGGAATGTTTGGAATTTTCCAGATTTTGGGTCTTACCCAAATTAAAGGTGATATGATTTGGGACCACAAGAATCCTGAATGTCAGAATCTTGTCCAAATCAATCGCAATTGATTTCCGCAATTTGCATTGCTTTCCATATTAATATTTTCTAGAAGGCAAATCGTGACCGGGAGATATGATTCCTTATTCTTTGCAAAAGTTGCTCCCGAATTTCCTTTACTGGATTTGTTTCCAAATCGGTCTTAGGAGCTCAAATTTGAATTTGAACTTTGCTTGGAGCAGTCTCTGAACTTATTCCGACGACACGGTGGTGGTTTTTTTACCACCATCCATGACCCATAATCAACCTCATTGGCCAAATCAGCAGGAGTAGGGGTGTGCTTGGGGTTCATGATTCTTTTCGGTTTCTCCTGATTTGTAGTAGAACAGAGAGTATCCGGGCATTTATTTGAGGTGTGGCCAAGTTTACCACAATGGAAGCAGATCATACATAGACCTCGTATTGGATTTTCCAAACTGACCACGCAACCAAAAACTTGGAGAGTAAGGCTTAGTAAGATCCAACTCAACACTAATCTAGTAAATTGACCTCTGTTAGCCGAGCTGTATTATGATCAATGCGTACAACCTTGCCAATCTCGTTTCCAATTTTTGTGAGAAAATCAGTGTCAAAGTACTCGACAGAAAATGAGGGATACGTACCCATGCAGTAAGGAAACGCATTGTCTTCATCAGGAACAAAGTTTGGGACCCATTGACGAATGTAAGATAGTTATCATCTAACATCCAAGGTCCTTGTGTAAGAACATGGTCATAATCAACTTCATACCAGAGTGAAGCGTGCAATGAAGTAATCATGGCCAATGTTTGTCAGAGATAAACCACCTTCAATTCCCATTTTTCTTTAATCTCTTATAAGAGACAAGTAACCAATTTTGGCATTGGACATTTATAATCAAAGTGTTTTTCCATGGCTTCCTCATTCGTCGTTTCTCCTCTTTGGTTAGGAGAATAGGAGACATTTGGATCATCAATAAAATCTTCAAGTAATGAGTCTCATCGGACAAATCATCATCATTGTCTTCATCATCCATAGGAGATCCTTGTTGATGTAACAAATCCGCAGCAATGCATCCCTAAAGGATTGCCTTGAAAGAGTGTGGAGGCAGACCTGATGTTGCGGTGAAGGAGGACAGGTGGAATGGTGGGCACCATGGGCTTAATGGGTAGCTTCATCTTTATTGAAGATGAGATGCGTGAGCTTCCTCTTTGATTTCTTGTTAGAATTGGATAACATGTCATGTTCTTGTTCGGATAGTTTTTTCCATTTAAGAGGATTTCCATAGTGATGGATCAAAACTTTCAAGTGTATGCTAGTTTAAGTGAGTATGGTAGTGTGACTCCTCGTTAATGCTTCCTTGTCCTATAATTTATTTAATTGGATCATACAATAATCCGTATATCAGATTTTTAGCTATGAAAAACAAATAGAGGTATATATTTTCAACATTCATACTAACTTTTGTACAGAAAATAAAGCAACTTGATTAAAGTTCTGAAAATGAGTGTATTAATCTACATTATGTATGCTTTGCACAAATTAAAAAGAAGTTTAAGAAAATCATGTTGCAAATGTAATTGATCTGATCAGCAATTTAACAAGGAAATTTGTCGTTAACCACCTTTTATAAGTGTAGGACGTGGGCCGTACCCTGCGTATAGCGGTGCGCGGCTTGGTACTACATCAGTGCTTTGTTGGGCTTGAGCCACGGAACCCGCACGTGAGTGCGTTGGGGAAGTGTTGTCGAGTAAGGGAGTCGCCACCGTGCCTATAAAGGTTATTCACGACGCCCGAAACGTTGGTGCCAAAACAATGGCCCACGTCCAATCCAATAACCAGTCGTGGTTCGGGGACATGGTACGAATCAGATCTGTAACCCAATTCGCCCGCATGTAGCGCTCTACTCGGTCTCATTGCAATTCCATTCATCACGGTTATTGAATGCACATAACTTACATTTTTAGCACCTTAGAAGCGTACTAACCCTAAAGTTACTACGAAAGTGGGTTTCTATTATGCACAAGAGACTACCTATCCTAGAAATTGTGATCACTTTGCATTCATCAAATTAAAACGGTGCCTAAAAACCGGTTGTCCATAATTAATCTGATTTTAAAGTGATTCACATGATTTCCGATCTTTATTTAGCAAATATATACAAATGATGTACAACACGACCATGCGAAATATATGAAATTCAAAACATATATATACAACCAATCTTACCCTGAATCTACAAACAAAACAAATGTTAGTTCGTAATAAAACGTGCGAAATGAACCTTCCGCCTTGGATCGCTATACAAGGACAGAAATCGTTAGTATGAGAAGTGATAATAATATGACAATGAAATAAAAAAGAACGAAAACAATGAAAAACGTTAACCACTCCTACATATTTACATGGAATAATTAAATAGTGAGTTTCTACATTTTTGTTAATTAGATTGAAATCGTAATAGTTATTAATTAGATTGAGGAAATGAGAAATGAGTGTGTTTAGTGGCGAGTAATCTCAGAAGTTAACCTTGGTATCGCTCGTTGAATCTAAACAGAATCGATGCTGAAACTCAAGCGTATGTATTTAGAGTGTGTGAGAGTGTGAGTGTGAATACGCAAGTTTAGGACGTGTAAGTTGAATAAACGTGTGTGTGTCCGTCGAAATGAGCAAAGGCACGTATTTATAGGCGCGAGGAGGAATCCTACGTATATACGCAGGAGACCTGCGTATATAGCAGGCCCTGCGTTATACACGCAGGCCTGCGTATATACGCTCGATTATTCTCCGCATATTTTTATTTTCCTCCAATTTTATTTCATGATTGCCTTGATTTGAGCACCTAGACACCCTTGCTCTCCAAGCAAGGAGTTCTAGAGTTTCTAGAAGGTTCCACGTTATTCTGGGGTATTTTTTTGTGTATTTTTATTTTTTGTTGATTTTCTGCATATAAAACTTATAAAAATCATAGAAAATATAGAAAATCAGAAAAATAATCTAAAATATCGTGGTGAGCTCAGAAAAATGTGAAGAGTGCAATGAAAAGTGGAAATTATGGAGATCACACATATAAATTATTTTAAAAAATCCTAAAAATAGAAAATAAATAAAATAAATAAAAGAAAATATTTTTGCCCCTTTATTTGTTCTTTGCTACATAGTTCCAGTATGACCTCACGTATTTCCAACTTTTGTGAGTTCAAAGCATCTTTCTAAGTCCGAAACAATCGCGAGACGCGGTATGTTTCATCACTGATTACTTTATTGGGAGACACTTTTAGGTGTCTACAGAGCCCCCACTTTGACTGAGTCTGGAGAGCGATAGTCTTGTAAGACGAAGTCAAAGTATTCGATTCGGGACGGAGAGCAACTCAAGACGTTCTGCGACCCTGAGTCACCCTCTTTTCGCCCGGTACCTGCAAAACAAAGGTTAGTTTTACTGTAGCCGTGTCCCTGCGGTCTGATTTGCTTGCCTTGGAATTTTTGTTGCGGGAGCAAACTCCAAACCCGAGAGTGCGCGGAACTTCTTGAGCGGGAGAATTCCAAAACCCGAGAGATGCTAACGGAATTTCTGTAGCAGGAGAAATTTCAAGTCCCGAAGACGTGCTGATGGAATTCTGTAGCGGAGAAGATTCCAAGACCCGAGAATGTGCTGACGGAACTTCTATAGCGGGAGAAGATTCCAGACCCGAAGATGTGTTTACTGAACTTCTGTAGCGGGAGAAGATTCCAAGACCGAAGATGTGCTGACGGAACTATCTGTAGCGGGAGAAGATTCCAAGACCCGAAGATGTGCTGACGAACTTCTTTAGCGGGAGAAGATTCCAAGACCGAAGATGTGTTGACGGAACTTCTGTAGCGGAGAAGATCCAAACCCGAAGATGTAATTGCTTGAGATTTCTGTAGCGAGAGAAATCATAAACCCAAAAGATGGTTGTGTTTGATTTCTGTAGCGGAGAATCGTAGACCCGAAAGATATATTTGCTGGATTTCTATAGCGGGAGAATCGGAGACCCGAAAGATGTTTGTGCTGGATTTCTGTAGCGGGAGAAATCGTAGACCCGAAAATGTTTGTGCTGGATTTCTGTAGCGGGAGGAAATCGTAGACCCGAAGTGTGCATATATGGAATTTCTGGTCGGGAGAAAATTCCAAACCCGAAATGTGTAAGAGCTGTTACGCAAAGAAGCCCCCACTTTGACTGAGTCCGAAGAGACGAAAATCTCGTAAGACGAAGTCAAAGTATTCGATTCGGGACGAGGCAACTAGGACGTTCTTATGTAGATGGGCCTAGCCTTGTGTGGAGGTGGTGCATGTGCAATGTGCAACTGTGCAATGTAATGTGTTTGTGCAGGATGCATATGATGATGATGTATGTAAACTCAATGCGCAATGATGCTTATGAAGTGTTTGCAATGGCTATATGTGTAATGCAAGTCTTTCTCTGGATCTAATGCTGAAATGACCAAGGAATTGACTAATGGTAAGATGCCTTTTGGAATGTGGGATGGAGCCGCTCAAATCCCATTCGAGCAAAGGCGATGCTTGTGATTGCAAGTGAGCCCCCAACCCATGGGGTTTGGGTGTGTGGGAATGGCTTAATTTGTAGTTTAATGGTTGGTTTTAGTGGGTGAGTTCCCAGCTTGATCGAGGTTGGGAAATGGTTGATGGAGCAAGTAAGGTAGTGAATTTTTGTGGAGTCATGGTTTGGCTTAGCTTTTGTGGCCAGTAAATTGTAAGGATGAGGTTACTGGGATTATGATTTGATTTGCCCAAATCGGTAACTTGAGCTTAAAGTCGCATGAGGAGAGAACATGGAGAAAATGCTGCAATGTGATGCTTTGAGAAGATGCATGATGATTGCTACAGAGTGATAGCCTAAGGAAGAGTTGAGAGAGCCCCTTAAGAGTGTATGAAAGAATAGGCTAAAGGTTCAAGAAAGGACAAGGCTAAATTTGTGACTAAGGGTAAGTAAATGGGAATTGATGTGTTGGCAGATGATGTAGGTTCAAGCTCGAGTCTATGTCGGGTGGCTACACTAGGAATTTGTGCTTCTAGCCTTAAGAGAATCAAACTATATGAGAGAATGGACCTCAGAGTTTTTGAATTATTGGGTCGGACCTCGAGAAGAGCTTCCTACGTATCCTTTTGGAATCAGACCGTCGTAGTTCTTGTTGGTGATTTGGACAATGCCTCGCGTGAGAGGGCTTTTGCGGTTGCAATGTGAGGCTGTGGTTCGAGGGTCGAAAAAGGCTTGATTACAACGAAGTGACCCACGATGCGCCGTGTGCTTTTTAGACTTTTGCTTTTGTTTGAATTGGGCCTTTGAACTTTGGATTTGCATTGGATTTGACATTGATTGCATTTGTGGACTGGCATTGAACTTTGATTTTTTGCTTTTTTGCTTTTTGCCCATTTTATTCTTCTTTTTTTTTTCTTTTGACATGTCTTTTTCCTACGCACCGTTTGGTCCAAAGGGTTAGGCCGATGTGGGTATGAAAGAAAGATAGGCTGAATGATAGTGTTTATGGCTCAAAGGTTGCAAGGGATTTGATTTGATGTGATGAAGGGAATGGAGGAAGAGGTTATTTTGTGGAGCTATGAAAGAAGGCCTCTTTTGGCAATGTCCATTGAATTGTGAGTCGTTATTATTTGATTCCATAAAGTTAGAAGCAAACTATTGGAGGCTAAAGAAAATGAGAAAAAGAAACTTTTATTAACAAAGAATTTATTACATTGAGGCTATTGCAGAATTTGATCCTAAACCTAATGACATAGACCCGAAATTGAGAAAAGAAATGATACATAGTCTAGGGAAAGGGACTCTCCGACTCCGACCCTAAAGCTAAGACTCCAAACGACTCATGCAAATCGAAAAGATTCCTCTATGTCCACTCCAATGTCGTAGACCTTTGCGAATGTGGTAAGGCCTCGAACTTGATGATCTTTATATTCTGGCTGGAGGCCAGAAATGAAGGTCTTGACCATCTCTTCTTCAGTAGGACGGACGTAGAGGTGGCAGCAACTCCTCTCCATCTAGTCAGATAGGTAGTAACCTCGTGTTCTTTCCCTGTTAAGGATTTCAAGCTCTCGGAAGGATTTTGGTCTGAATGTTACCCTTGTATCTTCCATGAATGCGTGGATGATGTCTTCCCAAGTAGCTATTTCTTTCTCAGAAGTGAAAGAACCATTCTGACATATTGGTTCCAAGGAAAGGGAAAGACCATTGTGAAACAGGGCGGAGTCAATCCCTTTAAGCGCCATGGTGGTTTAAATCCCTTGATATGGAATCGAGGGTCTCGGTGGGTTTGAACTTGGTATGTCTTCAGCTGAGAAATCCTTTGGCAGTTGTTGAAAGTTGGGGTCAAGAGAGGTTGGTCTTGTAAAATGTGGTCGATGGCTTTTTGGATTGCCTTTTCAAATGCTTGTCCAAGGAAGTGCTCGAGGTCAGCTCCTTGATCTTAGCTTCAAGCTCTTTAACTTGCTCGGCAAGCTTTTGGATCTCTTTCTTGTTCGGAGGCCATTTTTGGTGTTAAGGCTAATGGGTAGTGAAGGTTGGAAGAAGGTTAGGTTGGGTGGCGTCAAACTCTTCAGGTCGAGCAAGGGCTATGGAGACGACTTCACCTGTTTCAAAAAGAAATAACTCTTAGTGAACTCCCTTGGTCATTATTGAACATATGGATGCAGATGCAATGCATGTCCTATTCCATGGTCATCTTTCTAGAATTAATGCATGAATGCAAGGTGCCCTTTTTTTTTGAAATTTTGCCTTTTGTTTTTTGTTTTTTTTGTTTTTTGTTTTTTTTTTGAAAGGGCACCAATGACGTGGGAATGTATGCACATGTCCTAAGTGGTTAGGGTCATGCCTAGAGGTCGAGCCTATGTGCTGAGGTAAGGTCAATCCTAATGTGAGTCTAAAGTCAACTCTAAGGTCAAGTCTGTGCCACCCTATAGTCAAGGGTCAAGACCTAAGTCAGAGTCTAATGGTCAAGGGTCAGGGCCTAGGTTCAAAGTCTGTGTGGACTAAGGTCGAAAGTTTGAAGGACAAGTCTAGTGAACTAGGGTCCAGACTAAGGTAGAGGTCAACTAAAGTCACTTGGGCTATGAAATGCATGATGTGAACTAAAGATAACCATGGACTATATGAAAGTGTTGTGGTTATGGTCTAGACATATACAATGGCTAGGACCCATACATGCACATATATACAGACAGCTGATGACAAGTCAACTATGGTCGGTCTAGGTTAAGTCAGAGAGTGTATCACGCCTAAGGGCAGAGCTGGGTCCATATTCACCACTTTCACGGTAAGTGATGTATGGCCGAGTTACCCTTATGTACACGCATCTGTAACACACGTGCACACGCGGTGGTCGGGATAGGACTTGCCTTCCATGCGATCCATTAACCACATGCAACCAAGTAGTATCCCCCCTTAAGGTGTCTCGGCATAGACATGCCCATATTGAGACCAGGAGCCTAAGGCGCGACCTTATTCGAAAGGTCACATGCAGCAAATGCAAAATCCAATAAGCTGATGATGGAATTACGAGACTTTCAAGTCTGTCCACTTCACCTAACGGTGATTGTCCCCAGTGAAGTCGCCAAATTGTAGGACGTGGGCCTGCCTCGCGTATAGCGGGCGCGTGGCTTGGTACTACATCGAGGTGCTTTGCGTGGCTTGAGCACGGAACCCGCACGTGAGTGCGTTGGGGTAGTGTTGTCGAGTAAGGGGAGTCGCCACGTGCCTATAAAGGTTATTCACGGACGCCCGAAACGTTGTGCCCAACACATGGCCCACGTCCAATCTAATAACCAGTCGTGGTTCGGGGACTGGTACGAATCAGATCTGTAACCAATTCGCCCGCATGTAGCGCCTCTACTCGGTCTCATTGCAATTCCATTCATCACGGTTATTGAATGCACTAACTTACATTTTTAGCACTTAGAAGCGTACTAACCCTATAAGATTACTACGAAGATGGTTTCTATTATGCACAAGAGATACCTATCCTAGAAATTGTGATCACTTTGCATTCATCAAATTAAACGGTGCCTAAAAAACCGTTGTCCATAATTAATCTGATTTTAAAGTGATTCACATGATTTCCGATCTTTATTTAGCAAATATATACAAATGATGTACAACCAAGACAATGCGAAATATAATTCAAAACATATATATACAACCAATCTTACCCTGAATTAAACAAACAATGTTAGTTCGTAATAAAACGTGCGAAATGAACCTTCCGCCTTGGATCGCTATACAAGGACAAGAAATCGTAGTATTGACAAGTTGATAATAATAATGACAAAAATAAAAAGAACGAAAACACTAAAAAACGTTAACCATCCTACATATTTACATGGAATAATTAAATAGTGTTTCTACATTTTTGTTAATTAGATTGAAAATCGTAATAGTATTTATTAGATGAGGGAAATGAGAAATGAGTGTGTTTAGTGGCGAGTATCTCAGAAGTTACCTTGGTATCGCTCGTTGAATCGAAACAGAATCGATGCTAGAACTCAAGAACGTATGTATTTAGAGTGTGTGAGAGTGTGAGAGTGTGAATACGCAAGTTTAGGGACGTGTAAGTTGAATAAACGTGTGTGTGTCCGTCGAAATGAGCAAAGGCACGTATTTATAGGCGCGAGGAGGAAAATCCTACGTATATACGCAGGAGACCTGCGTATATAGGCAGGCCCTGCGTATATACACGCAGGCCCTGCGTATATACGCCTCATATTCTCCGCATATTTTTTTATTTCCTCCAATTTTATTTCATGACTTGCCTTGATTTGACGCACCTAGACACCCTTGCTCTCCAAGCAAGGAGTTCTAGAGTGTTCTAGAAGGTTCCACGTATTTCTGGGGTATTTTTTGTGTATTTTTATTTTTTGTATTTTCTGCGTATAAAAACTTATAAAAATCATAGAAAAATATAGAAAAATCAGAAAAAATAATCTAAAATACCGGTGAGCTCAGAAAAATGTGAAGAGTGCAATATAAATTATTTTAAAAAATCCTAAAAAATAAGAAATAATAAATAAATAAAGAAAATATTTTTGCCCCCTTTGTCTTTGCTCAATAGTTCCGAGTATGACCTCACGTATTTCCAACTTTTGTGAGTTCAAAGCATCTTTTCTTAAGTCGAAACAATCGCGAGACGCGGTATGTTTCATCACTGATTACTCATTTGGGGAGACACTTTTAGGTGTCTACAATAAGGGGTGTTTTTGTCACAAACTGCATTTTCTAAGACTAATGATCTACTCCAAAAAAAAATAAAAAAACCTAGCCACCATCCTCTAAAAAAACCCAAAACATCAAAATGATTGGGGGTTGCCATGGATGAAAAATTTCATGATAAGTGAGTCTCCTGTTAGGGGAGGTATCAGTCCAACAGTCCTTTATTTGGGATTTTATAGAGGTGATCAAGCCTAGCCCGACCCGGCCCGTTTTTTTGCGGGTTTTGGACAAAAAATTTAGGCCCTAAATCGGGCCGGCCTGATCCGATTTTTCTCAAGTTTTGTGCGGGCTTTGATCGACACTTTTTATGCATTTTAGTTTATTTTTTGGGCCCGGTCCGAAAAGGCCCGCTCTATTTTTTCGGGCTTTGGGCAACAAATTTAGGCCCGAATTCAAGCCCGGTCCGATCAAAGGGCCTAGATTTACCAGCTAAGCCGGCCCGGTCCGACCCATGATCACCTATAGGATTTTATTTGTTCTGCTTCCATTGCTGATTTGTGGTATTGTTTTTATTTATAAGTTTAAAGAAGTGGGGAAGAGGGATGGTCCAAGAAGAAATAATATATGGTACAAATTCTTCGTTTATGACAACTATAGCACAAGTTGTGAAGATCTCCGTCCGTAAAGCTGCACATACATCGAAGTTAAAGAGGAATTTCATTTTTGATTTCATCCTCAAAGAATTGCGCTCGAATATGATTTTATTTAGTTTTGTATTGGATGTGAAATTTGTTTCTAAATTAAAAAACTGATGATCTAAAATCACCTTTTCTGATATACCTAGTTGTCTAAAACCACATTTTCTATAAGACTAATTGTTGACCACCACCTACTTGCCGTCGTTGCCGATTTTGGCGTTGACTTGCACATGCAAGTCATGTGACCTACTAAAACCCTTGCCGGTTTCGGTGGTGCTGGTTCACGTGTAGAAAGGGTTTAAGGGGAAAAGGGGAATTTAGGCAAAAAAAGGTTTTTGTCAAGTCAGCGCCGGAAGCCGATGAGTGGTGGTTAACATATAAAGGGCTAAAGGCTATGTAGCATGGAAACGTTTGGAGTTTTTGAAACGGAGAGGTTTCGGAAATGGGGAAATGCCAATTGTAAAAATCAAAAAAACGGAAAAACGTTAAATAAAATAAAAAAAATTAATTTTTTAAAAAATAAAATGAGAAAAAGACAAGAAAAACTCTAAATTTTTCTTATCAACAAATAAATATATTTAAAATGTCATATAATGATATAAATTCATATATAATTTAAAATGTGCGATAAAATTATATTTCATTGAAATAAAACATCAAATTGTTATTATCAAATAATTTCTCTTCTCCTACATTGACACATTAGACGGAGAATGTGAAAAAATAATCAACAATTAATGATTCAAGAATAAATAAAATTACATAAAAATGCACATTATACATAAAAGTAATACGGATGACTAGATATAGAAAATAAAATTAAAGGTTATAAGTTAACAATCTTTCTACAAATATATTAGTTGATGTTTTAAAATTTGTTTGTTTTCAATAAACTAAAAATGTGTATGTTTATAAGTTATAAAATTTTCGAAAAGCTACTTTTGTAGAGATCGTAGATCAGTTTTCAATATAGGATACGTTACTTTTGTAGAGTTTTCGTTATAGGAAACATTTCCAATTTTTATTTTAAGTTCTGGAAACATTTTCGGAGAGTTTCCGAGGAGTTTCCAAGTTTCTGAGTTTCGGAAACGTGGAAACTCTAAGTTCTAGAAATTTCCTTGCTTTATAGTATAAAGGGATCATAAATTGTGGCCGGTTTTAGACTATTAGTCTTGGGTGGTTTGTGACAAAAACACCATTTATAAAAAGGTGATTATTGACGAATTTGCCTAATAACAATAATTATCGGCACAATGTATGGCACAATACAGCATGATAATTATGAGAATTAGTACCTCTGACCACAAGGATTAAAGTTGAAGTCACTACTCCAAATTTCTTGATTGGTAAAAGAATATTGTTTGTTTTAACTCAAATGAGCAAACATTACTTGTTGTATTGTAAATTTTTTCAATGTTTTACGTGAACAATGTGAAATGATAAAATTTGAGTACTAACTAAAGGATAAAATTCTACATACCATTAAATGGCCAATTAGATGAATGGTGGAGATTTTGTACAAGAACTGCATCGTCTGCATGGCCACGATTATTGATAGAGTATAATGGTATGGCTAAAATATCTTTGTATTCATTGTGAAATCATCCATTAATCAAACAATTTTTGTTGAAAATAAACAATTACAAAATTAATTTTCTATTGTTTTGTTTGGATCCGTACATAAAAGACAAAACAAAGATCGATGAATGAAAACATATTTTCATTTCATTTTTTTAAAAAATATAATCTTTTTAATTATAGGGAGACCAATTTTATTCTCAGGAAATATAGTTTTTCACTCATTTACAAACTAAAATATAAAATGGGAAAACAATTTTATGGAAAAATACTTTACACTCCAATCACTCCACCAAATGGGCAAATGGAACTTAATAAATAGTTTGTACAAAGTCTATAAATTTTAGCTGCAAATTATACTTCCTCTTAGTACAAATCCAACTTAATGATTAATTAGTTACCTACTAGGCTACTACTCCGTACTTGGATATATAGTCACTATTCACTAATATATAATGATCCATGTACTTCATGCAAAACTTTATTATAACAAATTAACAATAACATAACCCTCAACAACTACGTACGTACAACATACTTTAAGGAAAAAGCTCCTTTGTATACCAAGTACTTTAATTATGCAGCCTGGCTTCAGTCTTTCTCTTCCTTAGTTAGTTGTTACCTTTTAGGTTGTAATTTGTGTTTTGTGCTATTTGATTACTTACAAAAAAATAGGGAAGTAAATAACTCAAACCCATTAACAAATCATACACATATATATGGTTATGAATTTATTGACAACTTATTACTTCAGAGTTCAGAATGATCATACCATAAATTAAATTAAATCACGTTATATATTTACAGAATATAATTAGCATAAGATAACTAGCTAGAAATCCATCGAAACACAACTAAAAATGACGACGATGATGATTAGCAAAAACGAGGAAGACCATTCAAGCTACCTTTAGCAAGAAAACCAGCAAGAAAACTAATGTAAGAACCTTTGACACAATTACTACGAGAAACAAGCTGCAGTTTACTTCTCTTAAACATGTTGGTCGAACGAACCAGATTACTATCATTGCCCTTCTTCCCCTTAAACCACAGCTTCACGTCTCTTATACGACTCTTGCTGGTCGATGATGCTGTTTTGGCGCTCCCTTGGTAAGAACTCTCGGGCTCTTCGACGATGGTGGCGAGTTTGGCGTTGAGTATTTCACCGATGCCCTTCTGAGAATCAGTTCTGAGCGCCTTTCTGCTGGTGCAAGGCCCTGCTATCACCCACCGGCCTGCTAGTCTTCTGCTACCACTGGAAGTTGTTGTTGTCGTCGTCATGTTTGTTTGTTATTGCAGTAGGAAGTGAAATGAAATGAAGATGGATGGAAATGAAAGGGGAGTGATAATAATGATGTTTGGTTAAATGGGGATCAAATGGGACTCGCAAGAAAAATAAAGTGATGGAGGTGTAACTTTACAGCGATGTGTTGCAAGATTGTGATAAGGTTCTTAATTCCAGTTTGTGTACCTACCTAACCTAACAAACAAGGGCCTTTCGTTCTTTTTATTAATGCACATTTCAGGCATTGTGTTTACTTTTGTTTTGTTTTGTTTATATACGTACTATACTGTGCTGCCATCTTATAGGCTAATAGGCCCATTCTTACCTTGTGATCCAGTGTTGTTTTTAGATGTCTCAAAAATGTTGTTAAACTTAATTCTCATTTTAAACAACAACTTTTAAAGGAGATGAATATAATGTTTTCTACTTTCAAAGATTCAAAATAACACGATTTAAAATTCATAATCCAAGCGTACAAAATTATCAAATTCAAGAAAATAAAAACAACATTTAACAAGATACTTATACTCGGACTTGATACATGTCTTATTGTCTTTCCCAACTTTGTAAGTGTTGGACTCCATTATCCTAACACTATTAAATTTGTTATGTGCTTAATGCTTACCTTACTCTCTCATACTTTCATCTCACAAACAACACCTTACCACTTTGAGTTATGTTGTTCTGGAGGTAATCATTAGTAATAATCTGATTCATAGACATGGTCTAAACCCATGTGAAAAAGTGAGAGTTTGAGCAATAAACAATATACATTTTTTAATTCAAAGCCCGACAACAATCCGCAAAACTCACACTTTTTCGACGGATTTGGTGATAATTTTTTTGTACAAGTCTGCTTGACCTGTCTATTTGATCACCTCTAAACCTTCGAATAAATAGGTAGGACCAACAAACAATAGATTGGACATGACATTACCATACAAGATCAGATGCAAACAAGCCATTAAAATTGGGCTTCTTCTAAACGTCTGCATCTCAGAACATAGCTACTCGAGTTCACATTAAAGCCCACATTATGAGGCCGCTATACAACGACAACCAAAAAAGAAGGCGGGAAAAATTATAGAGTTGCCACTAATAAAAAAGTGGAAACTGCGATAATTAAACACGAAAAAAGACGAACTAACGAAGAACTCAACATTCAACATTCAACATTCAACAAGCAAACTTCACCATCTTCAAACTACTACTCAGAAATACACCATTCTTAAATGGGTATTAAGGTTTGAATTTATTCTTCTCTTTTCTTTACTTATTTTTAACAAAGTTCAATCTTTTGTCATTTTGCCCTAAAATTCCCAATTCTTGCCAAATTAGGGTTTAACCAAGCTACTTGCTGATAATGCACCTAAGTGCATGAAAGAGCAGAAATTCGAGAGTTACTTCAACCGCAAAATCGCCATTGATGCTAGCATGAGCATCTATCAATTCCTTGTTTGTTCCTTTTGCCCTTTTCGCTTCCCAATTTTTGGATTTTTTGGGGCTTTGCTGCTACAATTTGATATTGCATTTCTTGATTTTTTTTTATTTTTTTTTTGGTTAATTGACGTAGATTGTTGTTGGGAGAACTGGAACTGAAATGCTTACAAATGAGGCTGGTGAAGTCACTAGGTATTACTCTAGATATCGCAGCAAATGTTCATTCTTGTTCTAAATATTTTCATATTTTTTGCTACTGTATGTTTGGTTGGAGGATTGGAGGGGATTTTCGTTGTGTCGTTTAATGCTGCATCTCTCCGATAATTTTATGCAACTATGATGTAAATGTGTTAGACTGATTAGAACTGATAATGTTACTATATGTACACGTTTGTTGGGATCAGTCTTAAACAAAATGGTCAGTTTGATGAGACATTCTATGTTATAAATTTAAAGCTGAAGCTTATATTGGGATGATTTTATGGTGGTTGCTTTAAATATGGTCGCCATAGAACTCTAACTAGGTTTATGTCCTTCAACACAATATGATATTACCTTCAATAATTAGTTATGCCCTTTTGACATAAGAGGGCTTATTTTTTATATATATATATATATGTTTATTGACGGTAATTTCATATTTTGTTAAAGGTCATGATTAGGTAAATAGTGATCTATAGACTTATGGTGACCATATTTTTAAAAACTATCATTAAAAATTCAGTGATAATGTTCTTTTGTCTATGTTGGAAGAAGATAATTGTCAATAATTATCATTGGTTTGAACATTGATACATTGTGTATTAGGGATTGGTTATTTTGTTCTGATCACTGTTGATTATCTTTTCCAACGCTGTGCGGTTCTCATATTTTGATGGATTTCCCCCCCTTTTCAGTCACCTACAGGGGATGTTTTCGCGTACAATTAGGCTTCTTGAAGCTGGGATAAAGCCTGTGTAAGTTGTTGTCCCTGCCATATTTTTGGTTCTTTTCAGATGTATTTTGAGCTACAATTTCATTAGGTAAATTGTTTAAAATTATAATCATTGGCTTTTGACATGAACTTTATTCCACTGTTTTCTGAGGATTTTGCTTTGCCTTTTCTTGTCTACGTCTCACCATTTTAAGGAGTGTTTTGCTGTCTTCATTACTTGGTTACTAAGTGAACTCTGGACGTAACTTCTTTAAAATTTCCTTAATTTTATTTGAATGCAACTTTTATCATGTGCCAGATGTTTATTAATATTTGGTTGATCGTATTTCTTAGATTTTATTGGAGTAATATATTTTTCCTTCCAGTTATGTCTTCGATGGACAGCCACCTGATTTAAAGAAGCAAGAACTTGCCAAACGGTATATGCGCTCATTAAGTGTTATTTGAATAGATCAGGATCCTTCATTTTCATTGAATTGATCGGAACTTTTCTTATAGGTATGCCAAACGAGCGGATGCTACTGAGGATTTAACAGAAGCCATTGAGGTACATTGATGCAATATCTTACATCATTGCACAATGAAAGTTTCAAGATCCATGAAATTCTGCTGATTGTCCAAGTCCTTCCTCCCTTGCTTACAATCTATTTTGTAATTGAAAAACGGATTATATGTTTGATGCAGAAAGGAGATAAAGACAGTATTGAGAAGTTCAGTAAACGAACAGTGAAAGTATGTGTCTATTTTTTTATCTATTTATATTTTTTTTTATGTTTGAAGATTGATGTTGGCAGAAGCAGCCTGTTCTCAACCTCTGGTTTTTGACTCTTGGATATTACTTATAAGCCATTAGTCTGGGGTTCTCGCCTTTTAGTTTAATTTAGTTTGAGTTGGTGGTTAGTGGTGGGGGATACAAGGAGTTACTTAAAATATCTTTGTTACTTCAAAAATTTGATTGTCACAAGGTCGTCCCTGATTAATGATGTGTAGAATGTAATACAACAAGCTGAAGAAAATTTTTGAGAGAATGTTCTACTACCAGTTTAACAAAAAAGATAAACTATCATATCTGATTTCCATATCCTTGTCCAAAATACCATTTTTAAAAAATATTAACAACCTGTCACAATTTTACATCTCCCGTTCTTTTATAAGTTCTGCCTCAATGATGTTGTAGGTGACGAAACAGCACAATGACGACTGCAAAAAACTTCTAGGATTAATGGGAGTACCTGTGGTTGAGGTGATTACCAATATATCTATTATTATTTCCTGATATTGCCTCTAATGTTAGTCTTTGTTCATTTTTATTAAAGCATATCTTTTATTTATGGTGTTGTAGGCTCCGTCTGAAGCAGAGGCTCAGTGTGCTACACTCTGCAAATCTGGAAAAGTATGCAGTACATATAATATTATATGTCTTTCTCTGGTTCTCCGCTCCCCTAAGTGGTTGTGTCTAAATGTGGAGTTGCATTGTAATATGTAGATTAGAACCATTGAATCAATCATTTTATAATGAATTACTGTGTCCTTGTGATGATAGTTCAAAATTTAATGAGGGTCATCTCAAGGACAATACTTAGCACTTTTGTCTTTTCTAGGTCTATGCAGTGGCTTCCGAAGATATGGATTCCTTGACCTTTGGAGCTCCTAAATTTCTCCGTCATTTGATGGATCCTAGCTCGAAGAAAATTCCAGTCATGGAATTTGATATGGAGAAGGTGGGAAAACTATAAATGTTGGTGTTTACTTTAAGTTTCATGGTTAACTCCCCTATTTATGTGGTAGCTCTGCTTCAGGTCTTGGAGGAGTTGAATCTTACAATGGACCAATTCATTGACTTGTGCATTCTTTCTGGATGCGATTACTGTGAGAGCATTAAAGGTAATAGAAAACGTTTCTGAATTCATTATTATGGTGAAAGTTGTCTTGTTCTGTGATGAGTAGAGTAGAGGTGAGACCCTTGTGCTCTTGTATGTGTTTTGTCTTCAATGTACTTGTTACTTTACTAATACTTCATTAAAGATTAAAATTTTAAAAGGTATCTATATTCCCTCTTCAACAAATTAATGTCGCTTACCATGCACCCATCTCTATGTTTTTGTAGGGACATGGAGTTTCTCTATTTTAATTTTTTTTTTCAGGAATAAGCTCTTAAATCGGGACTTGGAATAGCTTGTTTATCTTTGTATTGTTAGCCATGTTATTTACTTGCTACTTGTTCAATAAACATCTACAAAAGGAAAGTTCAGACCAGATATTTTTTTTCCTTTGTCCTTTAGGAAGATAATGTTCAGAAGTGCATCTTGGCTTCTGTGTGAGAAGCAATCTGATAGGAATTAAGAACATGTGAAAGTAAGACAGAAGATTCTGAGAGATTAGGAGGAGGATTGATTAATAGGAGTATAGAGGAATATATATATTCTTCCCAGTTCCCAATAAAATTGGCCCAATTCGAGATGGTTGATCTTCCCGGACTCCCAGTGAGCTAACAACTCAAATAGAATTCTTGATTAGAATCCAATACATGCACCTGCTTTATTTAAATATATACTACTACTCCCCCTGTAAGTGTCATGACACCTCATCACAAACTATAATAACTTTTTTTTTTATAAACAACTTAATAGCTATTTGTAATAATATCCCATAATTAACTTTAATTGCTTTTCACCCCTCAAGCTTTCTTCCTTGCATAATGGATGGTGATAGGAGTATTGGCTTGATTTTCTATCTCCACACATTCTTGTGGTAATTCAGTGCAACTGGAATTTTTCAGTTTTGGAGATCCAAGAAAGTGCTTTTGCCTAAGATATTTGTTTTGTTATGCCAATGACGAGACATGATGTCTCTTGTTTTCAAAGATGTCTTTCTTTGTTTGATAGGAATCTCAGAAGGAAATGGAGGAAAGAGGAGGGCAGGGAATGAGAGGGAAAGGGAGGTGTGAGCATTGATACCCGGTTCGTGGTATGGACCCACGATCTGCGCACCAGATCGTCCATACCCAAATCCATTACAATCGCGTACTGGTTCGTCTGTGTGAGAACTGGATGAAACTTTTTTTAGTAACAATATTTATGGATATTTGGAAAGAAGAGTTCAAAGGAAAGGAGAAGGGAGAACGGGTGCAATCTATGTTGTTTGGACTTTGGATAAGTAGTTAAGCTATGGAAAGGGAGGAGGAGATTAGGAGGCATTTGTTTACCTACCTACTTTGAAATTTAAAGATTTATAGGGAAGCTAAAGCACATGGTCTTTCCTCACCTCTAATTAGTCATCACTTTGTCATCCTTTGTTGGGAATTTTTTAACATTAACTTTATTATAATCTTGAACACACTGACCTTATTCTATCTCCGACTTCCTTGGGTCTGCAAGCAACTATGATAATATCATAGTGAATTGATATGATTAGTCTGTTGTGATGTAACCTATTTTAAAATTATTGATTGAGTTGATCTCCTATTGTTCTCCATTTTAGCCTTACCCAATTCAAATGGGTGGAACTCAGGGAAAACAAATTTCTTTATGTGAAAGAAGTCAAAAACATATAGCGCATACAATCATCTCTCATGATTCATCATTTTTTTATACCTTTCCTTGGTGAACCTTTTCAATTCAACTGTTATACACTTATGCTGTCTTGGGTGATCCTGTTGGCATTATGGTGGGGTGTTGAATTTGTGATTATGACTGTTGAAAAAATCAATACAAAAATTAGTACTTTTAAACTAAGAAAGGTGCTGAAAGGCACATTTTGATGCAAAAGAAGGCATGATATGTCAGGTGCACATCAACCTTTTCATTACGATAAATTTAATTTTTTGTTAAGGGAACCTCACAGCTTTGCCTTGCTGTTAAGCTCCAAGATCGCTGTTGCCTTAGTACATCTTGGCCCTTCTTATATTTGCCTACAGTATCTTTGGCAGATGTATTATAAGATTAGAAATCTGATGATAAAGTATTGATGATTCTCGCCTTGTTAGGTTTTAATTGATAATCTGTTGTTCGTAGTTAATATTATTTTCTTACTAAAATCTTTTATAATGTGTGTTTATGGCTTTTGGAAATGAATGTAAGGCATGAAAGGTTCATCCAGGACAAGGCTAAGGCTGTTGGTGGACATTTATGTTCAATTCTATTTCTTGGAGATAGTGGCCTTTTGAGTTTAATTTTACATTTGTGGTGGACAAGGAATGTCTAGCATGTTACTTTAAGATCTGTGTTTCATTGCTTCTAAAGATAGGGTTAATGTTTATAATCTCCTCGGATAATGGAGCATTGACCTGTATATTGGGTTGGGATAGCAACAATGTTGTTTCTAACAAATACTTCCTCCACTCCAAAATACTCGCAATGTATTCCTTTTTGGGAAGTTTCATAATTCTTGCAACATTATCTCCTCGGGTAAAAAAATGAATATGAAAAGACCACCATGCTCTCCAATGAATTCTTGCTTTCATGTACAAAATGGGCCATTTAAGTTTTATTTCATTTGAATCCCTTTTTTCTCTCTAATCACATTGGCACTTTGGTACCTTCACCCTTTTTCTCTCCCCATACCTTAGTTTTTATGCTTTGCTCTATGTTTTGAGTATTTTGGAGTCTATCAAGTACATTAATGTGTTTAATTGCATTTATGATTTATCTTTGTTTGGAATTATGGAGTCTTCTTTCCTAGAACTTTCTCGTTAGATAGTAATAACTGAAATCCAACACCCAGGTATCGGTGGACTCACTGCATTGAAGCTCATCCGTCAACATGGATCCATTGAGAATATACTAGAAAACATAAATAAAGAGAGGTACTTCTTATTCCTGAGCCTAGAACTTCCAAAATCTTAGATTTCGTGTATAGTTTTCAAATAATAAAGTTATGCTTGTCATATTATGTTTCTGCAAGCTCTTTGTCTTCTGTATTTTTCTGGAGTTTTGGATTCTTGATGTTAGATTTTAGTCTCTGTTATATTTTCACGATATTTCTGTTTGTGGAGGTATGGTGGAGTACTTCTTCTTATTTATTAACTTATGAGCAACTTTAGAGATAAAAATAAATGAATTCTATCTAATTGAGTAATGACCATCTGGTAAAGCTAGAAATTGTTTCCCATTTCTCCTCATTTTAGTTTTATATGGATCTTTGTTGTTTCCATACACTATATTCTGGAACACAGATGATGTTGTTGTTTCAATTTTCCTTTTATAGACTAACTTGGATGCTAGACAAATATTGACAAGTGTCCATAAATACATGTCCTTCTGTCAGTGTGTCATTTGTAGCTAAGCCACTGTTAAATGTGAACTGTATTGTGTTTTCTTTTTCTTGTCCACTATATGTATAAAGCTACTTTTGCCATTTAACTTTTGTGCTTTGAGCAGATATCAAATTCCAGATGATTGGCCATATGAAGAGGCCAGGCGCTTATTCAAAGAACCTCGAGTGTATCCTGGTGATGAGGAACCTGAACTCAAGTGGAGCTCCCCTGATGAAGAGGTTTAACCTTTTGCCAAATTTTCATACTTCGTTTTTTTAGTTGCATCAGTTTGAGTAGAATGCAAATTGAGGCAAAATTTTACTAGGTGATTAGCTGTGTTGAATGTGGGGAAAAGTTATGTGGTCCCCACAAAAAAGAGAGATTAAAGAGTATTGATGAATATTTTAATTTAGTAGGTGGGGAAAAGTTATGTGGTCCTCTCAAAAAAGAAGAGATTAAAGAGAGATTAATGGATATTTGGTCCCCAATCCAAAAATAGAAAAAAACCAAAGTCATGCAACTAATATAGAATTGCCATGTAAAGTAACTGATGCAACTAAAAAAAACGGAGTAAGTATAACTTTTGCTATTAAGAGGTTGGCAGGTTGCTCTATAACATTGCTAATTGCATTTCAGGGTTTGGTGAATTTTTTAGTGAAGGAGAATGGCTTTAATATGGATAGAGTAACAAAGGTAATCTTGGCTATCTGCAGTTTTATGTACATCTGGTTGATTTCGTTCAAAAATCCGATATATAATGAATTCCCCAATCATTTCTTTCTTTCTTAATTTTCAGGCAATAGAAAAAATAAAGGCAGCTAAGAGCAAGTCATCACAGGGACGGTAAGTAAAATTGTTAACTTGAGTTGTAAATTCTTGCGCTCAATCCGCTCATCTCTCACTCATTGGTTTAATTTTACACAATTTGGTTACAGGCTGGAGGCATTTTTTAAGCCAGCTCCGTCTGGCTCTGTTCCCATCAAAAGGAAGGTATGTTTGCATCAAGTCATAAATTACAAATTGTAAGTCAGTGTATCCAATCAGACTGTCAGAATCCCCCTAGGGAAAAAAACCCGCTCTTAATTTGTGTGCTGGTAATACTTCCATGTGTGTGCCTACCATCCAACCATGATGATAGCAAGTAGATTCAAACCTTTTTTTTTTTTTTTTTTTTTGAAACTTATTATTTTTTTTGCAAACCTTTTTCATTATTTGCATTCCGCATCAAGAGTTTTGATTTGTAACATGATGCTGTCAAAATGGAATGTTGTACACTACTTTGCTTGCCCTTAGTGGACAATTGGATTTTAGGAGGCTTGTGAAATAGGATAATTTGTATGCAAGGACAAATTTCTTGGTTTTGTTGTCTGCTCTCTCTGTCTCCTTTTCTTTACCCATCCACTTATATGTCATCCTTTTCTTGTATTGGATTTTGTGTTTGTGATAGCTGAGAGTTGACTTATTTGGCATGAGGCAAAATATAAGCTACCAATAGATAAAGGAAATTGAGACTCAAAGCAAATGAGATGGAAGGAGTACTTACTTTGTTTATGCAATTTAGATTCTTATTTCTGAAACAGAGTTTTTAAAAAAGTATTATTTCCTCCATTTTTTATTAATACACCATTGAAGAGGAGCACCGGAATTAAGAAAGGTGGAAATAGAATCTTGTCCTAAAATATGCAATTAAATAATAACATTTAGGAGAGAGAAAATAAGTTAATCACATGTAATTACAAAAACAAAGAGAGATACATTATTTTATTATATTCATAGGGGGTAATAAAGTAAAGGGAAATTCGTCCAAAACTACCTATTTTATTATATTTTATTAGGTACCCTTGAAGTCTTGGGTGTATGAGGAAATCGTCATTTTTCAGGCCTTTACATCTTTTCTCACTATGTTTTAAATGGTTTTTTTTTAAAATGTTCAAATATAATTAATCATTAGAAAATTCTGTAGGGATGGCTTTCTAGAATGTTTGCGTTTTTGTAGTTCATGTACCTGGTCCCACTTGTAGGACTAAGGCTTTGATTGATTGATTATTTTCTGGGGGGGATAGGAGTGAAGATAAAATAATGTTGTATACACCTCAAAAATGGTGATTTATTCAAATGCTCCTTATTAGCCAGGGTACTGAGTAAAAATCCCTTAACAAAATTCTAGGTGCCTTTTATCAGACTCATATAAATCTCTTCTTATTTCACCAAAATTTTTTTAAAAAAAAAAATCTCTTCTTATACTTGCATTATCGATGCCCTTTTTGGCTGTTCACTTTTTTGTCTTTCCTTCTTGGTTTGTTCTTAAATCAATGTTCCTTGTTAGAAAAATATGAACATTGCTTTTTACGACATCCTGCAAACTTCAAATTTTTATCTGTTGCCATCACATGCTACCCATCACCAACCACTAGAGGTATTATAATAGAAATGGTATAGGCAATTGACGGAAAGGCAAACAGCTTGGGACCTTCATCTACCATCTGCCATTGTCTATTTGGCGAGGAATCATAATTGTTTACGATGGCTGACAGGGAACTGAATGCATGCTTGGCTCTTTCAAATTTGGAAACAAGCTTAGAATCCATGCTTCACAAGCTTCCAGCCATGGTCAGATTAAAATACGTGAGGTCTTTAGCCTGCGGTCTGTATGTTTGAGCTCGAAGAACTTAGCACCATCACTTCCTGTTTTTTCCTTTGGCGCATGAAAGCTGACTCACCTGGTGAACATTCGAAACAATCTCTCTGTATATATTTCTGATAGCAGGTCCTTGAAAATTTTAACTGAGTGTATGGGAGTATGGGACTTGTTATTCAGCATTATCAAGTGAACAATGAGTGCACTATTTTTTGGAGTATATGGAGTATCATGAGTCGTATATGTTCCTGGATTTTGGGTGCAGAGGTTGGGTTATCCTAATTATATCTCTTAGATGATAATTCGGAGGCCTGCTGCTTCTATCGGACACGTTTTTCTTCTCAATGCATGTTTGTTTGGTATAGAGGATGGAGAATTTTGCATGCTGAAAAAACGATTTGGCCGAAGGCGTAATGGAGGTTTTATCTCCTTGGAACCTAGGAGGGTAGGAGTTGTTATTTCATTTAGTCAGTTTAGAATGATATCTGATTTTTGGGATTATATGTCATGAGTGAAGTAAAGGAAATCTGAGCTTTTTGATATGTTTGTCTGCAGTTCTGCACCTTTCCTTATCAGTTGTTTAGGAAGGTGTCATCTCATATGTTTCAACGCATATCATGATTTAATTTAGTTTGATAAGCTTGAACTCGTGAAAACTTTTGTTCAGTTTACCTCTGTTTAATTTGTGATTCTTCTTATTTGTTTTTCTTTTGTGAGAAAGGGAGGGGATGATGGGGAGGTTACGATATGCAATGTTTGAACCTCACTTTTGGGCAAGGCAAGTTTCAGAACATACCATATGATTCTGTTCTTTCTCGTCACTTCAGATAAAAATTTGGCTGCATTCTTGAATTTCTCCCTGTTGACTTTTAGGTGTACGTCCTTCTGGTTAATTGGTGCTGTCTTATAGTTTGTTGGATTAAAGATAGTGGCTAGCAGTTTGCCTGATCCTATGTTATAGGCACATTCAAAAACACATTTTTACTACACATAATGCTTTTTTTTTTCCTTTTTTTTTTCCCTTTTTTTTTTTCCTTTTTTTTTTGTTACAGCCTTTTTTCCTTTAAATTATGTAGAGCTTCTTATGAGGTTTTTTTTGTCTCTTGCAATAGGATAAGGTGGATAATGCCTCAAAGGATACATCAAACAAAAAGCAGAAGGCTGGTGGTAGAAAGAAGTAGTTATGTAGTATCTTATGCATGAGACACAAACTGCCATGCCAAAACATTTCATGTAAGTTCAATTCTTTCGATTGATCTATCTTATAATCCGTAGCCAGTTGTGGTTTTTTTTATCAGATTTATCCTACATAAAATCTCCGATCATCAATATTCTTGTGTTTGGTTATTGGATATTAGTCTTTTTTTAATCATCTAGAACTAGAATCCATTGAGGACTATCCATATGGCTATATGAGTATCACTTTTGGATCATCTCAATGTTTTTTGACTTTCTGTGACTGATGTCTTTGCACATTCTCTCAGTAGTGTCCTCTTCCCTTACCTAAATTCCAAGAAACTTAATACACAGATATTGATCAATGCTATGATATCATTGCGATCATTGTTGTTATTGCTGTTGTTGGAATTGTACTACTTGAAAATATGTTTTGCGAAGTGTATGTGTCGATCATATATTCTAATAATGTTTGTTGTGTTTGGCATTTTCTTCTGCAGGCTGTTTGTTTTCCATTTGAGGTCCGCATGTTTCGAAGTGCTGTTAGTTAGTACGTAGGAGCTCATCCTGCAAATGTAAAATTAATAGATGGGATATATCCAGATGAGTATGCAGTATATTTCCTCTTGGTATCTGCTGTCGAGTTTGGTATTTCTTATCAATTTTGTGTAAACTGTGTTGGCCATTAATATCACTACGGATCTTCTTCCTCATGTATTTAAGTTAAAAATTGGTTAGCCGTTTGTTATCACTTTCAAATTATTTGTACTCTTTTTATGCTTGTTTTTGTTATTATACATTGGTTTTCCTGGCAGAAAAATGTGAGGAGATGGTGAGGGATCTCAATAAGCCAATACACTCTTGAACAACTTGCGAACAAACTCGGTCAAAGTTCGTTCATATATAAATAAGCAAGTTCGATTAATAAACAAGCTGTTGTTTAGCTCACATGATTTAGACATGAGAAATTACCATACCCAAGTCTATTTATTCGCCACGATGAGACTTGGCTAATGGCTAGATATATTTCTATATTTGGCTAATGGCTAATGGCTAATGGCTAATAGGTCATATTTCTATATTTGGCTAATGGCTAGATATACATATTTCATTTGGTTATGTCGTTACATACTCATAGTGATAGATTTTATTGACGAGCGACTACCTAAACTTGGGGAAAACAAATGGGAATACAATGTCGAGAGATGATCTTCACAAGGCAAACAATATTGTTAATTTTAGTAATGATCCAAACAACCATTGTCGTAGACTTGTAGATAACGCTGGCATGCTACTGGCGGAGGAGGTGCGAGCATTGAGATGTTGCACAAGCCAAAGGTTCCATTGTACATTTGTACTAGGATTCATATAATCATCACCATATAATAGCAAGAATCAAGAAAACTCTATTGTATTTGTTGACATAAAACATGATATTAATTGATAGAATAATGATGGGCAATAAATTAAAGCTAGAGTAATTGAAACAAACAAACAAACAAAATTTTAGGGTTGCGTATTGGGTTGGAATAGAGAGGTTATGATAGAGTATATTCTACCTCCCTGGGCCTAAACACTCAATTAAACTTTTGATTGATATAGTCCGGTTAACATGATATCAAAGTCAGCGTGACACATAGGTCATCGCGGTTTCGATTCTCTCGTCCCTCTCCATGCTAAATGGAATTAAATTGCATCGGGTATGAGACCACTCACTATAGTGATAAAAAAAATATGCTCACAACTCTCTCTCCTACTTTCTCTCCTCCCATCCAATTTTTCCTATCAAAGAAAAAATGCTCGCAATACCCTATCTCCTACTTTTTCCTATACACCACCATTAGGGGTGTTAACGAGCCGAGCCTGCTCGAGCTCGTCTCGAAGTTAGCTCGAGTCGGACCTCATCTAAGCTCGGCTCGAAATATTATTTTATTTTTTTATTTAGCTTGATAATTATAAAATTAGTAATATATTATTGATAAGTTTAACAAAAAAATAGAAAATTCATAACTATTAACTATTATATGTTCTTAGAAGTCATTATTTACTATAGTTTTCGAACTTCAATATAGCTTTAATGTATTTTGAACTTGACTTTTAAGGCTCGAAAAAGCTTGAGGCTCGGCTCGAGCTCGAGGATATTCATCACGAGCCTAGCTCAAAATACCCAAAGCTCTGCTCGGCTCGTTAACACCCCTAACCACCATATTTCACATCATCTTTTATTTTTTTCCACTCTTATTTATCTTAATAATTTAAACTATCATTTCAAAACAACAACAACATCTACTACCAATATCAATGTAAATAGTTCTTCATTTTTTTGTTGTTAAAATTTTATACAAATTTTAACAACTAAATAACAACAACTAATTAATAATAAGCAAAAACAACAACACAATTAATAATACTAAAATAGATATTTTTTTTTAATAAATTTCAGAAAACATAAAATTAGTTTGGGAAGTAAATTACCTTGCAATTGGAAGAAATTTTGAGGAAAATAATAAGATTTAATGAATTTTGTTAATTTTCAAAGTGTGTGGAAATATAGCAAAATGGGTGTCTATTTATAGAGGATGAAAAAGTATGACCGTTGGTGATTTTTTTAATAAATTTTTTTATAACGGTCAAATTTGAATTTTAGATAAACTAGCCGTTGGATAATGCTCCTTTTTTCTTATTGGCTGAGAAGATATGCTAGCACGCGTGTCGCCTCCCCGTTGGCTGCTCCGACGCACCAGCAGAACAGCGCAACTWTTTTTTTTTTTTTTTTTTTTTTGCTTTCCCTACTCCCAAAACGACGAGTTTTGGGGAGGATCCTGTTCAACCTATTCCCAAAACTCGTCGTTTTGGGAGTAGGGAAAGCAAAAAAAAAAAAAAAAAATGCTTTTCACAGCTTTCAATGCGGGGCCCACGTATTCACTGTGCTTTCTTTCTTTGCTCACATAGGGAGCGTTTCTTTGAGCGCTCTTCAATTCTCTGAGCAAGCTTTATCTCATTGTAGTGAGACATTAAATGTCCGTTTCTGCTCATTCATACCCATTTGAGCAAAAAAACGCTCATTGTAGTGCATGCTCTAAGGGGACATGTGTTGCGTCCACAAATCAAGCTCAAAGAACCTTTCAAGTGAAGGGGACTGATAGAGTAAATAATATAATCCTAGACTTAAATTATCAGCTTAAGTTTTTTTTATTTAGATTATCTAGTTAACAGGTTAGACTTCAACTATCAGCTTAAGTTTTTTTATTGGGATGATCTAGTTAACAGGTTATATATATTTTACAGTAAAAATAACATGATAAATTTATACTTGGTAACAAAGAACAAGTGGGAGCATTGAGTGACTACAAGAATAATTTGTCGTCGCGCGCACACACACAAACACACATTATTTTTGAGCTTTGTTGTTTGTTTCTCGTTGTGAAATTAATTAAATTTTTTCATTAAATTTTTTGTGTCGTTAGCATTATTAGAGTAGAAATTTCCAAAACTAGCTATTTAACTCAGAGTTGTCGTTAAAAATTTCTGCTTTTTTAAATTTTGTTTCTTCAAAATTAATCGAAATTTTAAAAACCCTATTTAACTTCATCTACTTCACTTTTATTTATATCCAAAAAAATTATTATTTTTTCCTCTTTTTCCGTGAGCTCTACATTTTTTTTTTGTATTAAATACCTCTCACTAATAATGTAATTTGAAAACCTAACAATGTTGTTAACCTTAAAATTTCAATTACTGATGTGTTATGGTACAAACAAAGAAATACAAAAAGGTGATTAAAAAAAAGGCGGTGGGGAAGAGCAAGATGAGAGCCTGGTTGTATTTCCTGGACTTGGTCTCTTGAAACTTGTTGTTTGGTAAACAACTACTTGCCATCCTTTTGGCTTCACAATCAGATGTGAGTTTTACAGGTTGTACTTCCTCGACTTGGTCTCTTGAACTTAACTTTGAGACTTGTTGCCTCTCCATGTGTTGATAACACTATTATCTTTTGCTTTCTCATATTTTGGTGCTTGTCTTTGTACTATTCTTATTGTCATGAAATCCATATTGGAATTGACACAATGAATGGAATGTCCTTTTATCAAAAACGCGTAGTCATTTTTTTAGATAGAGAGAAGGGAACCCGATCTTCGTCGATGAGAAAATCGATACATGGCCTCAATCTAATTGTGATCATCAATCCCTTTTGTAACATCCTTCGGTGTTTCATCCATCTGAACATCTATTGCTTCCATCTCATTTTTGTTAGGAAAAATTGCCAACAACTACCCACTTTTTTTCCAACTTTGAAAACAACTACCCACTTTTTTTATAAAGTTTGCGAACCAATACCCACCCCTGATTTCAGGTGGAATAAAACCACCAAAACGCACGTGGGGCCCACAGTGGGCTGTTTTCAGGCCAAAACCTCCTCGGAATGTTTGAAATAACCCTAATACCCTCCTTTTTTTATTTCCTTTTCTTTTTTCTTTCTTCTTTCTTCTATCTTCTTTCTTCTTTCTTCTTTGTTCGTTCTTCTTTTTTCTTTGTTCCTTCTGACTTCTTTCTCACAAACTCTCTCTCCTCTCATCTCTCATCTCAACACTCATTCAAGCTCAAATTTCACACTTAAATCTAATTCGGTGCTTCATTTAGTTCCCGAAAGTCTATGATGATTGTACCGTATTGCAATAGGTCCGTTTGCGAATTATGCTCAAGTGTCACCTCACACCCATTCTTTTTCTAAGCCTCGTATAATTCCTCCATGCTAATTCAAGTCTCAACTAGGCAAAAAAGTATTTTCTTTTTTTTAGAATTTTCTATTTAGTTTTAGGATTTTAAAATAATTTATATTGGTGATCTTCATGATTTCCACTTTTCATTGCATTCTTCTCATTTTTCTGAGTTCACCAGTATTTTTAGTTTTCCGATTTTTATAATTTTCTATGAATTTTACAATATTTACATAAATCAAAATACACAAAAAATACATAAAAATCAGAAAATACTTCAAAAATACCAAAAAAATACACGGAATGTTCTAGAACCCCCTAGAACCGTATTTCTTGCAAAAGGGGTGTCTAGATTCATCCAAAATCCAAGAAAATCAAAGCAAATATATGGTATAATACCCGTATAATCGAGCGTATATACGCTCCATGAAGCGTATATACGCTCCATGAAGCGTATATATGCTCCGTCGAGCGTGAATATACGCTCCCTTGAGCGTATATACGCTCCTAGGATCGTATATACTCGAATTTTGGAAAGAGTATCAGGATACTCGAGCGTATATACGCTCAGAGGAGCATATATACGCTAGCTCGAGCGTATATACGCTCCTCTGAGCATATATATGCTCATTCTGAGCGTATATACGCTCGTTTTGAACGTATATACGCTCGTTTTTGGTTTTCGTGCCTATAAATACCCTCTTTGCCTCACTCTTCGGGGGATTCACACATTACGAGAACACATTCACACACTATGGGAGGAGAAATCACGACTGAACTCCCTCTTTGCTCTTTTCGAAAAAACTTCTAAGCTTATCCAAACTCCATCCAAGACATTATCGTTTCATTCAATTCAAATTCAATTCAAGTGACACTTTGCGCGTAATTCAATAACGTTTCAACCGCCGCATACAAGGTATCAACTCTAAGACTCTCATTTCATAATCGCTTAATTCTATTCATAAATTAAAACTATGTTTAATTAAAGGCTTGACATACCATTGATCAATAACAACCATGTAGAATTAATCAAATATTTCTATCTCTGTATGTTTGCAAAAATATGTTGTAATTCAATTTCGAGTTCAAGAATAATCCAATATCACATTCAATGTTCGATATCCCATTTCAACACCATGTTCAATTCAATTTTGAATACAATAATCGATCTAAAATTTGCTAGAAACCGACTTTGTAGTTTTAGGTTGATCTATGTAATATTGTTCGGTTTTTGGCGTGCTTGTTCCTTTTGCAGTGCATGTTAATCCGTGTGGATCTATGTATAATGTGATTATGTTTTGCAAGAGAATAAATTCTCTTTATAATACAAGATTTGTTTGCTTAATCATAACATGGTCACATAAAGTCAGATAATTTGGACAACCGGTTTAGGCACCCATAACATTGACATAATTCAAAGTGGTCACTTAGAATAAGTAGCTCACTAATTTTTCTTTATTAATAGTAACCTACKATTTTTAGTAATATTAGGTTAGTGCGCCTTCAGGGTCAAATCGATAGGCTAGTTGTATTCAATAATTATGACTTATGGAACTACAATGAGACCGAGTAGAGGCCGCTACATGCAGGCAGATTGGGTTAAAGATCTAGTCTGTACCATATCCCCGAACCCACAATCTGGTTACTGGACCTATCTGTGGGGCCATTAGTTTGGCACCAATGTTTCGGGCGTCCGTGATTAACCTGTATAGGCACGGTGGCAATCCCCTCAATTCGACAACACACCCCAACGCATTCACATGCGGATTCCATGGCTCAATTCCATGACTCTGAAGCTGAGGTCAACCCCTGAAGGGGGTGAAGCCCTACAGTTTTTGGCGACTTCACTGGGGATAATCACCGTTAGGTGAGTGGACAGACTTGAAAGTYTCGTAGTTCCATTTTCATAATTAATTGGATTGCGCATGCGACCTCTCGCATAAGGTCACGTCTTAGGCTCCTTGGTCTCATTATGGGCATGTTCTATGCTCGAGACCTCCATAAGGGGGGATCTTACCTTGGTCCACGTGGTTACTTGATCATGTGGCTAAGGTCAATCTCATCCCGCCCATGCCGCGTGTGCACGTGTTACTGGATGCGTGTACACAAGGAGTATCTCGGTCATACATCACCAATTTTGTGGTGGTGAAATTGGACTCAGCTCTACTCTTAGGCTTGGTACCCCCTCAAACCTAACCAAGTCGATCTATAGCTCACCTAGGTCCAGACCTTAAGTAAATAAATTGGACTCTTGTTTCTATCAATGTTCTTGTGCTTGTGACCCTTCTTCTAGTTCAATTAGCTCAGACCCTTACCATAGCCCATATTCAATTTCTCACTACCAAAGCTTAATCCCTTAGTCCTTAATCAATGCTCACTAGGTTTAGTCTTATCYTTAGCCCACTAGCTCAAGACCTTTATCCAAGTTCACCTAACCCAAGCTCATTAGGTCGAGACCCTTAGACCCGATTGAAGGCCTATATGTTAAGACCTCTAGTCCAAGACCATTCAATGTCCCTAGTTCAATTCACGGTCTGGTTCGACTCGTAGGCCCAGTCCAAGCCTTAAGTTTAAGTGTTCCAAAACTGAATTAAGACTATCCTAGACCCATTCCATGTCAAGCCCAAACCTAATGACCTTTAAAGTTGACTTAGGTCCAATCTTCAATCCTTTCCAAGTACATGTTAAAGACCTTTAAAATTGAACTAGGTCCATCCGTAGACCCATTACTAGTTTAAGCATAGGTTGAGAACCTTAAAGCTGAATTAGGTCCGACTTTACACCCTATGCTAGTCCATTTCAAGCTCAAACCTTAAGAGACCCAAAACCGATGTAGGTCCAATTAGACACTTTCAAATTCAATTTCAAATTCAAGTCCAAATTCAATTCCAAGATCAAAGAACCTTTAAAGTGAACTAGGTTCGACTTTAGGATCAGTCCCTTTCAAATTCAATTCCAAACCTAACACCTTAATATATAGTTAGGTCTAGGAATAGGCACATTCAAGCCCACTTTCAAGTTCAATTCCTTAAGTCGAGAACCTTAAAACCGAGTCAGGTTCATTCTTGAGAGCTTTCAATTACTAGTTCAATCTCAAGTCTAATCTTTTGTTACTGGTTTCTAAATTGTTATTTCTTTATTTCTACAAGATAGCAAAGACTCGCGACTTATATTTGGGGCCTAGAAGAGTAACAAGAAGCCAAACCCGACGTGCTCCTGTTCACCAAGACGTTTCCATGGCAAACATCGTACAACATCTTAATGTTATTCTAGAAAAGCTCGAGGCCGTGAATTCTCGCCTTGATGCCCAAGAAAAGAGCATTGGGGAACTAAAAGAAAAGAGGACTAAGGAAAAACCTCTCGAATCTGACGAGGAGGAAGAAGACAATGCYGAGACATCACTCCCTCCTCCGAAGACTGAGACGGAAAAAGGGTGGAACAACTAGAAGAGTTGGTCAAGAAACTGTCCGAAAATTCAGTCCAAGGGCCTCATGTTGCTGATTATGAGATTAAGGGCCAGCTTCCTAAGAAGTTTGTCATCACTGATTTGCCAATTCAAGGACGAAGACCCAGAAGACCATCCTCGCACTTTCATATCTCAATGGCTCTTAAAGGAATGGGCAAAGTGTTATTCTCTTCGGTGTTCCTATTACTTGGACACCCATCCATCCAGGTGGTTCAGACCCTGAATCAACCAAGCTCGATGATTGGGATTATATCAAACAAGAGTTCCTAAAGTAGTACAGGTACAATTCCAGTTCCCTGTCGGGCTCCGTGAACTAGAGGCACCAAGCAAGGAGAAGAGAAGATTCTCTACTTTCCTTAATAGAGGAGAGAAGGCCACTCAAATGACTAATCTACCAAATGAGGAGATCAAGTTCGGATGGTCATCAAGAACCTTCAGCCCAATTATCGAGAGCACTCAAGTTTCAAGCCATTGATTCATTTACTAGGCTCTACAAGGTTGGGCTCCTAGTAGAAGATGTTCAGCCCAGAAGTGTAAGGTAACAGCGGGGCTTTAATAAGAAAGGTGGCTCCTCTTTTACCGATCA
Organism: Bassia scoparia; assembly: GCA_008642245.1. Lineage (NCBI taxonomy): Eukaryota > Viridiplantae > Streptophyta > Magnoliopsida > Caryophyllales > Amaranthaceae > Bassia > Bassia scoparia. The sequence continues at coordinate 44,979 of SNQN01000880.1, read as the reverse complement.
ACAGCCACATTACCATTCTCCAATGACAACTCTTCTAACCATCCGGGCTCTTTTAGCAACAAGCCCCGAAGGCCACAAAGGAACCTTTTTTCCAATTGGCATGACTTATGAGCAGGCCTTTGACAGGTTAACTGCAAAAGGTGCACTTGCTCCTATTGGGCCCACTCCAGATCCTTCAGATGATAAGAAATCTAAGAGTTAGAATGCGAATGCCTATTGCAAGTTCCACCAAGGAAGGGGCCACACCACTGAAAATTGTTTCGTTTTAAAGCATAAGATTCAAGATATGGTCGAAGATGGTCGCCTCCCAGTTCCTCCAGCAACGAAGGATAAGATCAACATCCAAACCAACCCACTKGCTAAACTATGAGTCACCCCAAGGCGTGGGTCATCGATCTGCGCGGCCTTCTCTAGATTGAGTCATAGAGTCCTAGTCCTAGCTATATGTCCATTTCAATTCATTGTCCCTTGAGTCTATGTAGTCTCTTGCTATACAATAAGCCATGTATTTTCAGTCTTCATTCGTTAATAAAATGACTCATTTGTTTTTGGCAATATTATTTTCGAATTCTATGCAAGTCTCAACACTCATTGGCCTCAATTGGTTTAATCTAATTAACTCAATACTGATTTAACTGTTGAAATTGAAAAATGCACAAAAGGCCTTCCTTCATTAACACCACAAAATATCATCCCTTTCCCTTCACCTGCATGACATTCAATCTCTTGCAGCCTAGACATATTGACCTCCTTCTTTCTTCATCCACAACTACCTAACTCATGGAAATTCAAATTGTGTGTAGGAAAAGACATGTGCAAAAACAAGTAAAAAAAAAAATCAAGGAGCAAATGCAAATTAAAAAATGCAAATTCAAGATCCAATGCACAAAAAATTCAAAAAAAATGCAAATTCTAGATTAAAAGTGTAAGTTCAATTCAGAATTCAAGTTCCAATGCAAAGGTCAAAAGGCACACTGCACACCATGACAGTTACATTGGGAATTTCTGAACCTTTTCCCTTTCTTTATTCACCCTCAACCTCAACAACACATTACGATCCCTCAAAACCCTTTCTAAATGAGCACTGTTCAATTTCAACCACACAAATCAAACACTCAGAACTACGGTGGTCTGATTCTGTAAGGATACGTAGGAAGCCTCTTCCCGAGGTCCGACCGCATTAGCATTAAATTGCTTGAGGCCCTTTGAGTGTTTTGACTTGCTAAGAATTTGATAATGGTTTTGCCAGTCTAGACCCCGACATAGACTCATGTTTGAACCAACATCACTAGCCAACCTAGCATCTAGCCACATCTTTGACCCTTAGCCACAAATTTGACCCTTTTTTATTTCTCGAACCATAGCCTATTCTTTGGCCACTTTCAAGGACTCATTGACTCAATCCCTAAGAGGTAAAGCCACCTAACCTTTAGGGTTAGTGCATCTCATTGGGGGACTCATTCCTATAGTCCACAAAATTGACCCATCGACTATAAGCCTTGTCTACTTTACGTTGTCTTTAGCTTTTCCCCTTCAAAGATCATCGATACTATCTACATTATTCTCGAGTCTCACTGGGGGGCTTGCCGTCATCACGGTCTCCTCAAATCATCCCCTATTTTCAAATTGGGGGGCTTCTTGTCTCCTAACGCTCTGTTGCATGTTCAAGTCTATTGATATCAAGTGGAAATCCTGAAAAATCCGCTTATGGACCCTGTCACTTTCCAATCAAAGTCACTGTCTCACCGATGTCAAGTTYAAGTTCAAGCTCGAGTCACATGTCACGTCCAAGTCAAGCCATAGTCTTGTCAATTAGCAATCTATAAGTCACTTTTCAATCAGCACTTTTCTAATAGGCCCTCTTCAAATAACACTCTTCGATTGACACTTGGTACTAAGGGATTAGACTCTAGTATCATCCTTTTTGTGTCTTAAACCAGACCTAGACATGCCACTTTTCGGTTTCGAACCAGACTGTACCGACCCTTCAAGAACTAGGGGCATAAAACTAGACCTATGCCACCCTTAAGGTGATCCTCAATCCTGAACTAAGACATCTCTCTCCAATTACAAGTTGACACATTCAATTCAAGTTTGCCTCTAGCATTAAACCAGACTCATGTTGTGACCTTAATCCACATTAGGTCACCCTTACCTTACCTTTAGCGTTAGACCAGAACAATGCACCTTTAGAACACCTTTTCAATTTCAAGGTCACGGGTCACAAGCTAATTGCATACAAGTCTCTCTCCTGGCATTAAATCAGACTTATGCATTATCATGATAGTCCTTAATCCTGAATTAGGGATATCATTTTCAAGTTACTATTTGCCACATGCTAGCTATTTTGTGACTAGCCATTTCAATTGTCAAATTGATCTTGAAGGACGCATTCGACATCAATTTTGCACCGATCTTGAGGGTTAGCTCTTTAGCTAATTTCCATAGAGATTAGCGTACAAAGTCGCACATGCGCACCTTTGACTGTCGTCTTAAAAGACTTTGTTCTCCAGACTCGTCAAAGGGGGGGGGGGGGCTAACTGTAGACACCCTAATTCGGTGCTTCATTTAGTTCCCGAAAGTCTATGATGATTGTACCATATTGCAATAGGTCCGTTTGCAAATTATGCTCAAGTGTCACCTCACACCCATTCTTTTCTAAGCCTCGTATCATTCCTCCATGTTAATTCAAGTCTCAACTAGGCAAAAAAGTATTTTCTTTTATTTAGAATTTTCTATTTAGTTTTAGGATTTTTAAAATAATTTATATTGGTGATCTTCATGATTTCCACTTTTCATTGCATTCCTCTCATTTTTCTGAGTTCACCAGTATTTTTAGTTTATTTTTCCGATTTTTCTATAATATTCTATGAATTTTACAATATTTACATAAATCAAAATACACAAAAAATACTTCAAAAATACCAAAAAAATAGACGGAATGTTCTAGAACCCCCTAGAATCGTATTTCATGCAAAAGGGGTGTCTAGATTCATCCAAAATCCATGAAAATCAAAGCAAATATATGGTATAATACCCGTATAATCGAGCATATATACGCTCCATGAAGTGTATATATGCTCCGTCGAGCGTATATACACTCGTTTTGAGCATATATACACTCCTCTAAGCGTATATACGCTCATTCTGAGCGTATATACGCTTGTTTTTGGTTTTCGTGCCTATAAATATCCTCTTTGCCTCACTCTTCGGGGAATTCACACATAACGAGAACACATTCACACACTACGGGAGGAGAAATCACGACTGAACTCCCTCTTTGCTCTTTTCAAAAAAACTTCTAAGCTTATCCAAACTCCATCCAACACATTATCGTTTCATTCAATTCAAATTCAATTCAAGTGACACTTTGCGCGTAATTCAATAACGTTTCGACCGCCGCATACAAGGTATCAACTCYGAGACTCTCATTTCATAATCGCTTAATTWTATTCATAAATTAAAACTATGTTTAATTAAAGGCTTGACATACCATTGATCAATAACAACCATGTAGAATTAATCAGATATTTCAATCTCTGTATGTTTGCAAAAATATGTTGTAATTCAATTTCGAGTTCAAGAATAATCCAATATCACATTCAATGTTCCATATCCCATTTCAACACTATGTTCAATTCAATTTCGAATACAATAATCGATCTAAAATTTGCTAGAAACCGACTTAGTAATTTTAGGTTGTTCTATGTAATATTGTTAGGTTTTTGGCGTGCTTGTTCCTTTTGCAGTGCATGTTAATCCGTGTGGATCAATGTATAATGTGATTATGTTTTGCAAGAGAATAAATTCTCTTTATAATACAAGATTTGTTTGGTTAATCATAACATTGACATAATTCAAAGTGGTCACTTAGAATAAGTAGCTCACTAATTTTTCTTTATTAATAGTAACCTAATATTTTTAGTAATATTAGGTTAGTTCGCCTTCAGGGTCAAATCGATAGGCTATTTGTATTCAATAATTATGACTTATGGAACTACAATGAGACCAAGTAGAGGCCGCTACATGCGGGCAGATTGGGTCAAAGATCTAGTCTATACCATGTCCCCAAACCCACAATCTGGTTACTGGACCTATCTGTGGGGCCATTAGTTTGGCACCAATGTTTCGGGCGTCCGTGATTAACCTATATAGGCACGGTGGCAATCCCCTCAATTCAACAACACACCCCAACGCATTCACATGCGGATTCCATGGCTCAATTCCATGACTCTGAAGCTGAGGTCAACCCCTGAAGGGGGTGAAGCCCTACACAACCCCCAGCGAACACCATCAACCTCGTACTCGACGACAAGCGTCCACATCACCGCCTTGGACGGCCTAGTCAACGTCAACTCCCTCTTCACCATCGCCGTCTTCGTGGGCCTGTCCTTGACGACCCCAGGCCAACACAGCCTCGAGAACCGCTTCTCCTGCGAGCCGGACTCGACGTCGCTCGCAAGCTCCTCGTCTTCGAAGTCGTCTCCTTCAGCTTCTTCCTCTTCTCGTCGCTGGTCGCACAGGGGCTGAAGCTCGTACAGGGGCTGAAGTAAGAATACTTTTTTCCTCGCCATCTGCTGTCGGGAGTGTCATAGGCTGCTTGTTTCTCATGCTTGTCTATGTCATTCAGATTAGGTTGGGTGTCTTGAGTTGTGGGAGTTCCAGTTCTGGTCATGTTGTTGCTGCTTTGGTTGTTCTTGTTACTTCTGCTCTTTTGGTTTATATTTAAATTTTAGTTTTAAATTTTCATAATTTTGGGTTTTGGTTCAATTGATTTTGATGTTGTTTTTAGGGATTTTTGTTCACTTAATTTTGATTTTATTTTGGGTTTTAAATTAACAAAGAAATTAAAATGGAGAAAAGATTGACAATGGAGCAAGGAACAGAAGGAAGAATTAGCCAGAGAAGCAAGAAGAAGGGAAAAAAAGAACTCGGAACAGATCGAGGAGGAAGAAGAAGGAAAAAAAAGAAAAAATTGAAATATATAGTTGGGATAAGTGAGGGTATTAGGGTAATTTCAGACATTCAGGGGAGGTTTTGGCCTGAAAACAGCCTACTGTGGGCCCCACGTGCGTTTTGGTGGTTTTATTCCACCTGAAATCAGGGGTGGGTAGTGGTTCGCAAACTTTTTAAAAAAAGTGGGTAGTTGTTTTAAAAAAAAAAATGGGTAGTTGTTTTCAAAGTTGGAAAAAGTGGGTAGTTGTTGGCAATTTTTCCTTTTTGTTACGTGGCACAGATAATCCCATCACAACCATATTTATCAAGTGCATCATCAAATTGTTTTTGTTTGAAGCAAACATTCCCTTCCTCTTTCAAATCCCTAACTAAGCTCACAACTCCTTGTGTATCTCTGGAGGTACTAACACACTGGATGAGAGATTCATCCTCCGCCCCGAGACTACCTATCTTTATTAGCAGTTGATACAATTCCCCTTTCAGATTCTTAAACTTCGAATTGGAAGACATCAAGACCCAAAACTGAAATCCACACGACCCTCAAAGATAACAAATACAGAATAATATGATAGGACAAAAGTAGCAAACCCAAATAAAAGAACCCGCAAAATGGAAACCCAAATACCTAGTCTATACCTATAGGTATAGATTCTTTTCAAAACTGTAAAGCTAGATTTATAAATGAGCATGTTCTGAATGCTATTAGCAAAGTTTTCTTTTTTTTTTTTTTATTCTTTACATATTTTATGTCAAGGAAACAATCAAAATATAACATGGAAAATTCGGGTAAGCAGAACAAGGACATTATTATAAAAACTTTTGCGAAAAGGTGGCAAAGGATGGTAATGCAAGCAAATAATGCTGCTATGTTCAATATGAGGGTCGAAGAAATGTCAAGAATCGCGTACAATGGACGTTTTACATGAATGCACAAAATACTGCAAAAGTTACAGACTAAAAAATATCAATATTAGGATCTACTAGTCTTTAATTTGGTGTTCAGGTAATCAGGTTCGGGGAATTACAGGTATATCTAGCTGAGATACTAAGTTAGTATCTCCAGGGCTATTTACGTCTTTTTACGCTTGATTTTAAGGTCATTCCTGTAAAATCTTAGCAATGGGCTAAATAACGAGGTTGGCTATATTTTCTTCTTTACGCTGTTTTATATTTTAATTTCCCTTTGCATTCCGTTTTACAAACCCTGGTTAACTTTCTCCTCATATTTTATTTTCGTTGAGCTTCTTTCAGTGGTATTCATATCCTTCCTCCTTGGTTTTATTTTCTTTGGTTTATGGCGGAAAAAGGTTAAACATTTGATTGTTGTGTTTGGATCCTATTTTTCATCTTGATTTTGGTTTGTATTTGGGTGGTTTTTTTCCTTGTCTACAACAAAGCTTGCTGCTTGGCGATAGTCCTCCTGTTCCATGCAATTTGTTCCTTTTATGGCGCATCAACGAATCGTCTTTTTGTTAACGTAAGTTATGGTTGTTGATTTGTGTTTAATTTCAGGTTTAATTCGTTCTCGTAATTGATTTTTCTTAAGAAGTTTTGTTGGAAATCCTATTTTGATCTTGTTGTTTAATTTTTGCTCTTTTTTCAAAATTCAAATTGAATTTCGTTGTTGTATCATACGTCGAAGTTGGGTTGTGATCTATTAATATATTGTGTGGATTATTTGTTTGGTTGTAATTGATGAAATTAGAAAACCTTTGTGATACTTCGAAATTTCATTGTTTTGAATTAATTTTCAGCAAATATGCCCTATTCTTGTAAATCTAGGTCATAAATTGAAATTGATTTTTTTGGGAAAATTGCGTTAATAAATTTGTAATCCTCGGACGGCCGAGTGCTATTGGATAGCCATTGTTGGCATTTTTTGCAGAGAACAAAGTTGGGTTTACGATTATGCCATTTGTTTTTTTTTTAATTTATGAATTTGTGAGGTTTTGGTGTTCTAATTTATGACGTTTTATCAAATTTGATGTTAAGTTTTGTAGATACAGTTGTTCGATTAATCGATTTCAATTTAGCATAATTCTGGTCCCAATTGAATTGTTAGGGTTTACATATTCATCGTTGCAATCTTCTTTGTTGTTTAAATTGTTTCAATTCTTTTGTTGATGTTTCTTGTATCCTGGTTTCTTTAAGTTAGATGATGGGTGATTTTTATTCACACATCTTAATTGAATGTAGGATTATGTTTGTGTTATTTTTTAAGTCATGTTTTTTGCTATCTTAATTGAGTAATTCTTAGTCGTAGGTCTTTCAAGTCTTCAATTTCTTTTATTTGTTTATGATTCATCGAACCAATGTGGAGAAATGCTTTTGTTAAGGGGCAATGCACTTTCAGAACCCTGGACGACTAGATCCCAAATACATGTTTTTTTCGGGTGACCTCTCTAAATGCTATCTTGAGAGCTGCCGCTAGATATAGCCTTCCTTATTTTGAATTTTTGACCCCTTTCTTTCCTCGATCTTTCTTATTTTTTGCTTTTCTACCGTGCTTATTGTCATCCTACCATTCCTACCTATTGTTGGTTTTTATACTATCCCATTTTTGTATCAATAGTTTAGTTATGTGGTTTTGTGACTTTAATCAGGAAATTTGGAATCCTTCCTCAAGGTGACATCAAAGCTGAAGCTTGATGCCTTTCATGATGAGTACACTGCAAAGCTTGATGCCTTTCTTGGAAACCATTGACTTATGCTGGCAATGCAGATTATCCTGGACTTGCCAAAACAGGTAAAATCCATTAGTTTGTTTCAAATCATGCTCCTTTGAATTCACTTCTAGATTTATGGAAAGTTTTGAATCTTGACTTTTTTTGTTATTTCTTTTCTGTGTGAACTTGATATTGATTTTGTCCATACAATTGTTGTAGCCAAATAGGTCCTTGGGGTATATGACTGTTAAATGATCAGGCTTATTGTTGAGCTTGAAGGATCTTAGGGAAAATAAGAGAAGTTGTTTGTTTAACTGTCATTTTCCCCCTTATATGGGGCTCTAGAAAGTAAAGTACTGTGAAATTATGATGCCTTCAGTTTCAATTGAGTGTAAAATTTGAATTTCTCCCTGATTTCAGCTCCTTTTTGGATCTCTATTTACGCTCTAATGCTTTGAATCGATTTCTCCCTGATTTTCAAGACCGTTGTTCCTCGTTTTCTGTTCGAATTTTAGTTGGCTTGTTGCTCTTTTTGAATTTCATTTTGATTGCAATTTGTTAATTTTCAATTTAGTGTACATCTTTTATTCAAAAAAGGGGGGAAAGTTTGAAAAAACAATTGATATCGGAGTCCGATCAGAGTTGGGGGCCGGTTTTTGACTCCGTTCCGACCCGTTGCCATCCATCACAGGTTGATAAGTTTTGTTTGAATTATCGAGTCTTAAAAATGCAAATAAAAAATGTCCCTTTTTCAGTTAAACAGCACTATATTGGTATGTGTCAGTGGTTGTATATGATGTATTTTGTATGTTTCAGTAGAGTGGCATTGCATAAATAATTGAGCTACTTGATTATGATATTCTGGATGCATTTTTTAGGGTATAGTTTCAATATTTTAATTGTTGTATGATTTATGATGCATTAGTTGGCATTCTGAATGGTGAGGAGACAGGGTAGTCGTGCCGGAGTCTATATTGGTTCTGTGTATTGGTTCATGGTTGCAGTTTTTTTATTGAAACCCAAGTGATTAAGCTTACGATCATGGTTACTTGTGGTGTAATACTGTAATGTACTCCATAGTACTCTGCATATTTTTTGCAATTTAATTTCCATGAAGTATTATGTTATAGTTTGCTCTTCTAACTAGTGCGAAATGTCGATTCATACGAGCTTAATTGCCACACCAGTCTTATATCCTCAAATTTAAATGATAAGGTTTTCAGTCAGTATCTCCAGGGGTTATTTTAATGATGTTTGTTCTAATGCAACTTCGATTTCTGTTTGTTCTAAAATGCTTTCCAGCAAATGTGCCTTATTCTTGTGAAAGTAGGCCGAAAATTATTATTTGTTATTTGTTTGGTTTGTTCCATGTCCATTTGAATTTGATTTTTTTCATTCCCGCCCATTAGTTGGGATATCTTGAAATTCGATTGGAGGCTATTGTTTTACAAAGTAATTTCTAATTGGTTGTTGTTGTGATTGAACTATGGCAGTCTCATCCCATGTTAATTCATGTTTTATTTTTTGGAATTTTGATTCCCAAATCAGGAAGCCAAATTGGTATCTGYTGTAATTTTTAAGCGTTCAATTCTTTGAGGCTTCTTTTTTTCAACCAAAAAGCTTTGTAATTAACCATAAATTTTGTATGAACTGTTGATCGATTTGAGTATCTGTTTTCTTTTAGCTGTTTCTGACGCAACCATAATATGGTCTTTACTGAATTACTGATGTTGGTAATTTAAGGTGATTCTCATTAATTTCCTTGAAGCTTGCCTTTATGGAGTTCATATCTCATTTGTAAACGGGGGGAGCATTTAGCTATTTAGCCTTGCTGTTAAGAAGTCTATGACTCTGTTGACATATTGAGTTTAATGCCTAACTAGTTGGCCAGTTTGAGTTAAAATATCAGGTATATGAGTATATCAGCAAATTCTTCCCCAGCAGCAAACTTCTTACTTTATACAAGTAGCATCTTGTTACTAAAATATGAGCACAGTTAAATGCATGATACCAAAATACACTAATTGAGTTCAAGTTAAACGATACATCTTACAGCTCATTGCAAGATGACAAAGCTAGTGGAAAGAAGAATAGGAACATGAAAGCTAATTAAATTGATGAATATGCATACAGGTGAACCTGATTGTCTACTTGTGGTTATCTAATCTCGGTTGTAGAATACGCATATGATCACTGTAATTGATGAATATGCATACAGGTACTAGACGTGGCTTAAGGCCAGAAACACCCACGGGAAGCGAGGGATGAGGATTGTGGTTCTGATGATGAGGGTGGTGTTAATTGTCCTGCAATTCTTCTGGACTGCTTATCTAACTTTGTTTTATGACAACTGGACTGATTGCTTTGTATCTTGTACAGTTCTTCCCAACTGCTGAGGAGTCAATTGATTATTATAATCAAAAGAGATGTTTTGATGGGAAAGCTCTTGTCCTGCCAAGTCAGATTGTYAGTCCTTGCTGCGCTGCTATCAATTTATCGTAACTAGAAGTCCTTTTTTCAGTATTAGTTAATCCGTTTTCCTCTTATATCTTTACAGACATATGTCAAGTATTTTGAACGAACTTTAACATACTTCAATGGTGAAAATCAGCACTATATTGCTAAGTAACTGCTTTTTCTCTGACTGCTCTTGTTTCCTCCTAAAACCAGTATCAGACTCGAAAAGTGAAGATGTGAGTGGTTCAATTGTTGTTCAAGCAGTTCAGGAAGTCATACCTTCATTCATTAGCAGGTTCATTAGCTTCACTCCATGTACTTTCTATTTTTATCTGGATTTTTAAGATGCACAGTGCTAAGTTAGCAGTATGTAGGCTAGTTGCTATTTCTTGAGCTTCTATTTCAAGTTTTATAGTTTTAGTCTTTTGACATGTTTTTGCCAATATATCTAAACAATCCTGCATTCTAGTTAAAAAAAAAGATGAACATTGTTTGAGTTTATATTAAAGATAAGGGCTCTCTGTAACATTTTAAGACTAACAAATAAGGTTACACTCTTAAAAATGTTCATGAATTTTACTATCAAGGCTATTAGCTCAAATGGCAGAGCAATGTACAATAATGTACATGGTGTGGGTTCAAGTCCCGCATAGCCTTCACAATGTTTTTTCTGATTGCTTRAGATTGCTCGAWTGCAACTTATACAATGATTTTGAGGATCATTTTCGCCGTATTAGGACAAACAATAGCCTATGTAGGATTCGAACCTACATCTTCTGTGTAAAMTRCACAGTGCTCGACCAATTGAGCTAATAGGCTTACATCTTTCAAGGCAGCCAACATATCAGAGAAGATTTTTTATAGTTGCGGAGATAGCATAACACGACAGAAGACTGAACACAAAGTTCTTATTATAAACCGCGATAGAACAGGGAATGAGTGCATAGCACCTGCAAGTAGAATTCATTTCACACATCAAACTCTATTGAAAGGGACATCCAATTGAAGAAAACAAACGGAGCTAGCCTTTACCTTCATGACTCAAACAGAAAACTGAGACAAAGAAAAACCTTTTGGGGATTGTTTGTCATTTCAAAGTATCCACCCCTCTGTCCACATTCACCCCAATATCCTTTTGACACCGTGAAGGGGAAAAGGTGTACAATGGTCAAGTTGGTGGAAAGATAAAGTTATCATGTAACAAAACAAGTTAAGTAATTTCAYGTAAGTAGCACCAAAATTCAAACTAGAAAGTCAAGAAAATCTGCATTTGAAAGATAAGACCTCTGCAAGTAATGAAACCACCGGAATCAATAAATGAYAGAAAAAACYGACTTCAATAAACTTAAAAGAAAATGTATGTTTCAAAAATTTCATCATTTATGCATGATCTGATWAGTGATGACTAATTAAACATAGAGGTTAGTTATATATGGCTCAAACTCTCAAAATGAACAAAACAAGTAGCAAATACATYTTTAATTGTCATCCCTACACTAGCATGCCCGATTACCTAGTATGGCTAGTAATAAAAATACACTGACAAGAAAGTATCAATGTAAATTAAAACCACGGAAACCAATACCGCATGCCTAATCACAGCAACTCTAAGACAATAAAGTTTCAATGATTGCATTATTTTCTCATCAACAAGTGTTAAGACTGGAAGTTGCACTATCTTCAGAATTACACACATCAACATGTAATTTGTACTCGAAACTTCAAATTACACAAATCAAATGAGATTAAATAAGGATTCCACACATGAGTCCAAGAAGAAAATGAATGTCTAAAAATGCTAGACCAAAACATCAACGTTATAGATGACTTATTCAAAAGACAGTAATTCAACTGACAATTATTAGGCTCAGAAGCTCCAAGGTCCACACAAATTAATGAGAGATCTTACTTCACTCCAAAACACAATTAAAATAAAAGGTTCAGCTTTTTTTGCCTTAAAAAAATCAGATTCTGTTATCCATTGCAACGCTAATACCCTTCCGTTATTGCACCATCAAATTCACAACAAAATCAAAATCGATTCGAAACAACCATCACTAAATCCAACGCAATTCATATATGTTATCATTTACACACTGGATTATGTCTTAGATTGGAACCAAATTAAAAAAAAACAAAAAAAAAAAATCTGAGCACTGTAATTCGCAGATCTTCATTCGGCGCGGTCACAACGACTGGACGAAACGGCGGCTTTGATGGTGGCTCCACCGACTAGCTTCGTTAATTTAATTGCGTGCAAAAGCCTGTGATTCATAAGGTTTTGGTTAATATAAACATGTGAAATTTGATATAATTTAGGAATACTGGATTTCTGTTTGAGTTGCAATTTTTGGGATCAGTAGAAGTGATGAGCAAAGGCGATGAAACTAATCTAGAACGACTAGAAGCAACTAAGTTGTACAGCTACAAGGACTTTCGAGTTTCGACAATCTGTGTTTTAATTGAATAAATTGTGTGGGAATTTTATGAATTTCGATGTCACCAGCTCAATTTTCAATTTTTGAATTTCAAAATTGGGTGTCAAATTTCGCGGCAATAGCAGAATGTTTACTGTGTTTATAAACTCTCTCCAACCGTAGATGTAAAGTTATCTGACGGTATAGGATTGCTTCTTTTTTCTACATGGATTGCCAACATGTCAATTTGTGTTTGAGGGTTTTATCTCAGGGAATGGGGTTTGGGGGAGTACTTTAGGGAATTGGGTTAATGGGGTTTGGGGATACTTTAGGGAATTGGGGTTTTAAGGTGTAGAAATATGGTTTAAAATTTTATCAAATTAAAACAAATAAATGTCATTTGCTTTTATTAGCAATCACAATAAAACCACTAGAAATAACATTGAAATTGTATTTCAACTGTTTGTAAGGATTTTCAAATAGTTTAAATTTCTTTAGATGATTGAATTGTAATCGCTTTTCCATTATTTGATATTCGTCTAAGCAATGATAGTGATACAACACTACTCGCGAGCTTTATTTGTAAGCATCCACATATAGAATTATAGTGGAATATTAAATGTAGAATAACGATCACACTCATTTTGTATATGTTAATGTTATATTCTATGATGTTTTCCCTCAATGATGAAATTGAATTCTACCATGTTGGAAATTTCATGTCAAATTATGAAAGTGTAATAAATGAACTACGTACTATAAGGAGACATAAACTACTGACTTTGCTCGTATTTTCTCTTCCTTTTGTGACCTTATTTTCTATTAAGTATTATTTTTAAAAAAGTTATATGTGGGGTGTTATTTGGTATACTTAATTACATGTTCTTTTTTTCTAATTATATATATTTTAAAGAAATAATAATAATATAATAATAATAATAATAATAATAATAAATAATATAATAATATAATAATAATAATAATAATAATAATATAAATAAAAATTGGAAAACATATGACTCTTTGTTTCTTGATATATGCAATAGTTAGCTAGATATGATAAACGCATCATAAGATGCAGTCGAAAACATGATAGTAATTATTTCTATACAACTCGACAAATTCCAATTTATTTCCAGCTCAATAGTGCATGTGGACGTTATTATGATACAAATCAGCATAAGCATTTTATATTTATATTTCAATAAAATAATTCAACCATTGTCGGTACAACTAAGGAGAAGATATGATCTATGGTTGATAACATTAGTAAAAAATGCATCAGGATTTGTTAAAGAAGCTATCTGATATGATGAATCACCCATTGCTGTGCTTGAATTATACCATGTTCTTTTTTGCCGATTTTTCCGATATTTCATGCTATTTTGACTTGGATTGAATTATAGCAACACAAATGCAAACTTTGTTGTTAATTTACGATGATCTTATAAAGCGCCAGATTGAAATCATTGAGTGGAGCGTATTACTATTGTGGGAGAATTTCTTTTATTTTTTGTCTAACAGTTTATTACTCACTCTCTCTGTGGTATATTAATTGCAACGATTTGATATAAAGTAGGGAAAAAATAATCAATTGTTCCCGTTAATATGGAAAACGACCTTATTTCATTACTTGCTTCTTGCTTAAGCAAGAGCTCCCGACATCCCGTGCCTCGACTTATTACATTTCTAAAATATTCTATAACTAATCTCTGAATTAGGCAACTTGTGACATCATTACACTACACAGGTGTCAGATATAGATGAAAATATATTTCACGCAAGTGAGATTTGGATTGAATTTAGCAACACCAAATGTCAACTTTGTTGTTATTCTATGATGTTTTCCTCAATGATGAAATTGAATTATATCATGTTGGAAATTTCATGTCAAATTATGAAAGTATAATAAATGAACTACGTACTATAAGGAGACATAAACTACTGACTTTGCTCGTATTTTCTCTCCTTTTGTGACCTTATTTTCTATTATTATTTTTTAAAAAGTTATATGTGGGGTTTATTTGGTATACTTAATTCTACGATGTTCTTTTTTTCTAATTATATATATATTTAAAGAAAATAATAATAATAAGAAGAGAAGAATATAAATATTGGAAAACATATGACTCTTTGTTTCTTGATATATGCAATAGTTAGCTAGATATGATAAACGCATCATAAGATGCAGTCGAAAACATGATAGTAATTATTTCTATACAACTCGACAAATTCCAATTTATTTTCCAGCTCAATAGTGCATGTGGACGTTTATTATGATACAAATAGCATAAGCATTTTATATTTATATTTCAATAAAATAATTCAACCATATTGTCGGTACAAGCTAAGAAGGAGAAGATATGACTCATGGTTGATAAATTAGTAAAAATGCATCAGGATTTGTTAAAGAAGCTATCTGATATGATGAATCACCCCATTGCTGTGCTTGAATTATACATGTTCTTTTTTGCCGATTTTTCCGATATTTCATGCTATTTTGACTTGGATTGAATTATAGCAACACAAATGCAAACTTTGTTGTTAATTCTACGATGATCTTATAAAGCGCCAGATTGAAATCATTGAGTGGAGGCGTATTCTATTGTGGGAGGATTTCTTTTTATTTTTTGTCTAACAGTTTATTACTCACTCTCTCTGTGGTATATTAATTGCAACGATTTGATATAAAGTAGGGAAAAAATAATCAATTGTTCCCGTTAATATGGAAAACGGCCTTATTTCATTACTTGCTTCTTGCTTAAGCAAGAGCTCCCGACATCCCGTGCCTCGACTTATTACATTTCTAAAATATTCTATAACTAATCACTGAATTAGGCAACTTGTGACATCATTACACTGCACAGGTGTCAGACATAGATGAAAATATATTTCACGCAAGTCAGATTTGGATTGAATTAGCAACCAAATGCCAACTTTGTTGTTAATTCTATGATGTTTTCCCTCAATGATGAAATTGAATTCTACGATGTTGGAAATTTCATGTCAATTATGAAAGTGTAATAAATGAACTACGTACTATAAGGAGACATAACTACTGATTTGCTCGTATTTTCTCTTCCTTTTTGTGACCTTATTTTCTATTATTATTTTTTAAAAAGTTATATGTGGGGTGTTATTTGGTATACTTAATTCTACGATGTTCTTTTTTTCTAATTATAATATATTTTAAAGAAAATAATAATAATAAGAAGAAGATAAAAATTGGAAAAAATATGACCTCTTTGTTTCTTGATATATGCAATAGTAGCTAGATATGATAAACGCATCATAAGATGGTCGAAAACATGATAGTAATTATTTCTATACAAATCGACAAATTCCAATTTATTTTCCAGCTCAATAGTGCATGTGGACGTTTATTATGATACAAATCAGCATAAGCATTTTATATTTATATTTCAATAAAATAATTCAACCATATTGTCGGTACAAGCTAAGAAGGAGAAGATATGATCTATGTTGATAACATTAGTAACAAATGCATCAGGTTTGTTAAAGAAGCTATCTGATATGATGAATCACCCCATTGATGTGTTGATTATACCATGTTCTTTTTGCCGATTTTTTCCGATATTTCATGCTATTTGACTTGGATTGAATTATAGCAACACCAAATGCAACTTTGTTGTTAATTCTACGATGATCTTATAAAGCGCCAGATTGAAATCATGAGTGGAGGCGTATTACTATTGTGGGAGGATTCTTTTATTTTTGTCTAACAGTTTATTACTCACTTTCTCTGGGTATATTAATTGCAACGATTTGATATAAAGTAGGGAAAAAAATAAGCTAAGAAGGAGAAGATATGATCTATGGTTGATAACATTGGTAACAAATGCATCAAGATTTGTGAAAGAAGCTATCACCTCCCTAGACGGCCCACGCAAAATTTGCATAACACAACTTGTATGTATATGGTCCAAATTTCAATGGATTTAATACGTGTTGAAACAAAGTTTACAACTGAGTTGAGCAGGGAATGGGAATGGGGTACAAAAGTTGCAGTACATCCATCATGATTTTCCTTTTTTTTGGTCAATGAGGAACCAATAAATAAAACCCCCAAAGGGGAAAAAAGAAAACAATTAAGTGGTTACATCAACTTCAGTAGTTAAGTTCAAGGACATTTCCCTTCCATCGTAGAAATCCATAAATTAAAATCTCCTTACAGGTCTCTAAATTAGGATAATCAATTACAACAACTTTGTTCCATTGTAATTAGCATGTCTTGCGCTTTGGCCACCACATCTAAATGAAACTTTCGAATATATGTCTTCAGTAGTACTTTCATCATTTTTATAATCAATGTTCTCAATCGATTCCTTCTATACAAACACAAATCAATAGAACTCACAGGTTGTTGAGAAGACAACTCCACAGTGCCAGGTGGTTGAGAAGACAACTCAACACTGCAAAAGAACAAATGGTATATTAAATGGAATTGACCCAAAAATATGGATCCATAAGTGCATTCAGTAAGTAACTAGTTTTAATAAATAAATAAATAAATAAATAAATAAATAAAAGTAAAAGATTCACTCATTTAAATAAACACCAAAAACCATAACAGTATAAATACAATTAATGACAAACAGTTATCATAGGCTTGACACATAGAGCATACAAAACGACAAGAAGTAATGTAAAATAAATAAATACTCAAACATCAACGAAAGAGACAGTTTTCCTCCGCTTTACTGTCTTCTTAGATGGCTCACAAACCTGGCTATGGGCATTACAAGATCCCTACAATTCAAAAGTACAAGAGAGAATAACTTATAATATGACGAGACACCAAATAGTGCTAAACGGGAAAAAAATATTGCAAAGCAAAAGCTGACCTGTAAAATGTCAGTGACACTCTTTGTTTTCTGCTTTCCAAGACACCTCACACGGCGTTGAAATCTTTTTCGACTTACTCTTCACCTGTCCACAAGCCTCACTCCCACATACCATTAGCCTTACCAACACACTTGCCCTTTTGTCCACCTTTCCTTTTGATTTACCCTTCTTTTTGTCCGATCTTACCCTTCTTGTCTGACTTACCATTCTTCTTCTCCTTCATCTGGCCGCTTTCCTTTTCTTTGTTGTCTCGACCAGCAGCCTTCCTTCTTCATTCTGTTTTTTTGAAAGATTTGACTTCTCAAATTCTTGTAACCAATTTACTCGCTGACTTGTAACGGGTCGTTCTTGGTCGACCACGTTTTTTGAATTATCAGGATCTTTGATGTCAATTACATTTGCAACTTCATCCCTGCCATTACCAAAGAGGCATCATTGACATCAACATTGCTGCATTGTGATTGGGCCCTGGGGATGAGAGGGGGGCCTCACTAGTTTGAGAAGAATCTACTCCTACAGTTGCATCCGGTGTAGCTCCATTTGACTCGCTTCTGATGCCCGAGCAACCTTCTCTAACTTTTTGGCCTCTTTAAGGCTTGTGCTTGGAGATCTTCTTCAACTCTATCAAGTGCTTTTAGAGTATTTTAGTTCTTGCCTCAGACTTCTCAGACAAATCAGCAACACGATCAAAGCGAAAAAGAACACGATCCCGCCGTGCTACCTCCGCACCTCGTTTGAGGTCCTGACAAAGAACCTTAATGCTCATGTGTTCGCGAACCACATCTTTCCTCCATCTTCTAAGAATATAGAATTCCGGGGGATTCTTCACAAGAAGTTTGTCCAACACGAATGATATGCCTACAAATGATCCCGTTAGTTCGAACATTTTACAATCACAGTAGGCTAAGCCAGTGTCAGACTTGAACTCCACTGGTAGTTGGTGCGTTCCTCAGTGATATAGGTCTGAGGAGGACTTTGACATATGCCAGACCGA
This sequence comes from Bassia scoparia, assembly GCA_008642245.1. Classification (NCBI taxonomy): domain Eukaryota; kingdom Viridiplantae; phylum Streptophyta; class Magnoliopsida; order Caryophyllales; family Amaranthaceae; genus Bassia; species Bassia scoparia. The sequence continues at coordinate 26,623 of SNQN01000880.1, read as the reverse complement.
TCCTCCATCCAATACATGTAGTGCAGTTATCAATCTGTTTACGTTCCTCATCTTGGAGTGACTAACCCTCTCACATTCCCTTTGGAGTTCTCTGAATTTGTTCGGTGTGTATATCTTATGAAAGAATTTCTCGAAGCTGTAGCCTGTATTTTGAAATGAGGCGTAATTTCCATCCGAGTTCATCAGCATCTTTTCTTGAGAAATTCGTTTATCAACCGCCAAGGTGTACCGCTCACCAAACTCACACAACAACGTCTCCGAGTGACAAATTGATCAAAGAAACTGTGTATGCTTTCCACCCTCTGTGTTGAGCGCATACCGCCCAGAAATGATCAGTCATGAAAGAAGAACCACATATGGCGTTCCGAAAACAAGTAAGCCACCATTCGTCATCCTCCAAGCCATAGTCGATAACGAACTGCGCCCAACGACTCTGGAAGCTCTGCTCATTCAGCTGTTATAGACGATATCCAACAAATCTTCTTTCAAAGAGCCATACTAATTTATTAAGCATGACCAATGGAGTAAAATATAAAGAAATAATCAAATAAATAAAATGACAAAACAAAACAAAAACTCACCGATCATGTGTCCCCAACTTGTGCGGCAACTTCTGCATAATGTGCCAAATGCACCAGGTGCTTTGTGTCGGGCATCACCTCCTCCAATGGCTTACGGAAGGCAGCGGCTTGATCAGTTAGGATTCCACCGGGTTCTTGCCTTCCATGAACATTAGCCACTTACTAAAGACCCATCGGAAAGTGTCAGAATCCTCGTTGGAAATCAAAGCACAACCTACAATATTGTCTGTCCATGATGATTTACGCCAACGAAGTTAGCAAAAGGCAACGCATACAAATTTGTCAAATATGTCGTGTCGAAGCAGACCACGTCAGAAAATTCTTTATAAGCTTCCCTACTACGAGCATCAACCCAACTATGTCTTTCAACTTCCCTTCCTCATCTAACCTATGGGAATGCAAAAAGTTGACATTTTCTTCTGCATTTTGTCAAAATAGGCTACCAAAGCTTGGCGTCTCCGCCCTGCATCTTTAGCTTCCTATGCTCATGAAGACGATGCCGCATGTCTGCCTCGGTGAAAGGCATATTCTGAAAGCCCCCCCGTCCACTGCCATACTATTGCGAGTCTTCGAAGTAGGAACACCTGCTCTGTAATCACACATCAGCTTCTTATCGACAGTGCTATTGAAGACCTTCATCCTAAACTCCTTCACAAGCTTCGCATCACTTGGCTTAGGGTTGTGGTTTTTGTGCTCCAATACCACCTTAGAAATAACCCAAGATCATCTGCATTTCGAGACACATATATCATAGCAGTACAAAAACATTTCTTTGAGCCTCGACGCTTAGGATTGTTCAAGTCCTTTGGCTCCACATTACAACCTGCCATGTCCTTTGCCTTGTTTTTAAGATTCGAATGTACTTCTGATCGGGATTGCCATAACACTCACAAGTGAAGGTAGACTGACGACGTTGACCTGTCTTCTTGCTGTTTGAACCTCGCTGAGCAATCACACCAAATCCTTGCTAAACCCATAAAGTTTATAGAACTCTTTAACAGCATCAAGGGTTTGAAATACCATACCTACAGCGGGCTCTGCCACAGGAATCATCAACATCTGACAGAGCCTCGTCTTCGCCTTCATCACCATTTACAACATTAGCCCCTGCTCATCAACTTCAAAGTTTCCTTCACCGACATTCAAATCACATAGACTCCTTTTAGCAGATGAACAATCTGGGGATTTAATTCTCCACCAACACACCTGCCTTGCTCAGAAGAGTGCTAAGCAAGTTCACATAGGCTGAGTTAGGAGACTTAGTTGGGCTGTGAGCCACATTCACAGCCTCATGAAGGGGGATATTGCAGGAGAAGTGATATGGGTATTTTCCAATTCAACCAACTCTCATTTGGTGGATTAGCAATATCTTCCTCCATTTGTGAGTCTGGAGAATTACACAATAAAACACAAAACATCAGAGAATTAAATACAGGGGAAATTTATTTATTATTCTTCTTAACTATTATGCTGTCTCACTTGGTCCGCTCAAATACACTCATATAAGTACCCATTTCTAAGAGGTTACTTTATTAGAGAGCATAATTATTCATAATGGAGGATTTCTTACAAAGATCAAAGTAATCCGGGCTTATTGGAGGATCCGATTCTCTAAGATAAAAAAATAGCAGATATGGCTTATTGGAGGATCCGATTCTCTAAGATAATTTTGCTAGCATGAAGGACATACGGTGGTGATTTAGCCTTTTTTATAATTATATAAGTATACTATAATATACACCGTAATATATATACTTCGTATAATATAATGGTTAGATAAAAAATTTTTTTGGAAGCTAATCATTATATTATACAAATATATAATCTGCATGATATACCATGCATGATGAAGGTATGCAATATTATTACTATGCATGACAAGAGGGTACAGTGTAATTACTATGCATTATTACTATGCATGACAAGATGAAAATGGACACTAAATTTGAACATGTCTCAATTACTCCAGGAATTACGTCTAGAAAATTCAATAGGAGATACTGAATAGGTTGGTACAGGATCACAAACAATACTTTGGCAAACGTCTTACTACATACTTTGACAATAAGATTATGTATAGTGCAGGTCCTCTGCCATTTACAACAAAGGATTTTGTTGTTAAAATTGAGCAAGAGAAGTGAGGCAACAAAGAGAGGTACTATATATATATGAGGTTTGGAAGAAACTAGAATTATTTGTGTAGTAAATAGCTTAGCCTTCAGCTAACATTCATTTATGAATAAGGCATTTATTTGCATTCTCATGTATTATGGACTACCTGTGAGCTTGGTTTGAGATTAATTGTGAATTGACTGATCATGCATTAACAATCGAGCTTTCTGTTTTCCATCTCTTTTCAAATTTTGAGGGCAAAAGACAAAGCCTTATTAGGGTAAGACATTAATGTTTTATGCCACTATACACAAATGCAAGTATAATGCAACAAGGGATAATACTGTTTTAATTGGAGAATTAATCCACAAGAAACGATCTATTGGTGATTCAAATTTAAGAATAAGACTTTCTTCCCATTGCTTAAAAATGTACCATTATATAACTCAGCAAACATTATATCATGCCTCTAATATTGACAATAGATCATTAAGCCACAAACTTATCAACTTAGCAGTAGTCTATCTATAAGTGAAATTCATAAATCCAATCATCCAAACATATTGCTTTGATGGTAAGAAGAAATCCTATCACCTAAGATGATTTCAATTATTCAATTATATAATCTAGGATAGAAAAAACTTATCAAGAACCTAATGTCCTTAGTACAGAGTTACTAACTCCAAATCAATTATACTTTTCTGAGAAAATCACTAAAATATAATCATCAATTCTAAACAAAGCAGAAGATCATACTATCAAAACAATCTAGTAGTATGAAAAACAATCCAARACGACAAGTTCACAACTTCACAAACATATAGGATACACAATTAATAATGTTAAATATAAAATTTGAGAGGCTCAACATACAAGGATTTGAAYAATCAAATCACCACACGAACACTCAAAACAACCATGCTACAGAGCTAACTTACTTARCTTGTGAAGAACTATGTATCCGGGACAACCGGGAGCATAGGAATTACCAAATGACAGAAATCTTCATGGAAACCGAAGTAACAATAYGCAGAAAAAAATATGAAAGACCATAGAATGAAGACAGGGGCTAGCCTAACAGCTTTGTTGAGCAAGGGATGGAACTACGGAAACAATATTTAATCCCAATACAAAGTTAGAGCCAATTCTACAAACCCGAAACCAGTTTGTCACTAACAAAAATTGGAATTACTTGCTAATTCTTATGCTAACGGGGACTTTTTCACACAATTGCTTAGTCTGTCTTGCAAATTGGGAAATTTAACCATTAAATACATTTCGACAAATATTAAATAAGACAATTTCAACTTGATTAATTATCACAAAATGGGAGCATAATAAATTCAGAGAATGTGCAATTAAAGTAAGTAATACCTCAAAACCGGAAGACTCACGGAATTTCAGTAGATCTGACGCCAAAAAACAAGAGAACAAAGCACGCCCAAGGACGCAAAGCAATAACTCCTCCAGCTTCGACGGAGACTGAAACCCACTTCAATAAAATGTGGGAAATTGAAACCATTTAAGAGGATAAATCAACAGCAGCAGAAATTAACTATCGAAAAGAGTTCATGAGCAAGGTCGAAGTAACAAAGGCGAGACTGAAGAAACCATAGCAAACACGAGAGAGGAAAAGGGTCAATTATTCAACACTGGTATCAATAATAACATTTTAAATCAATTAACACAAGGTGAGTAACCATGGTTGGTTGTTCGGTCCCGTTGCAGGACATAACGATGATTTTGGGGTGAAGTTAAGTAGCACGTGAATGTTAGGATTAATTTAACTAAAATTACTAAAACTGCCACTAGAGATACTAACTTGGTATCTCAGCTAGAGATACTGGAATTCCCCGTCAGGTTCTACATGATATCAACCAACTAGCTTTGATATAGTATAAGATTTTTGGTGCAAGGAAGCATGTACCAGCCAGCAGAAAGTATTACAAAGAAAACAGTCTAAGACCTGTTCAATAGTCACCTTTCAGCCTTAGAAGTAACTGTAAAAAAAATTATAGAGTAATTTTCCAGCCCTAATACTATATGCATTTTTTGCTTTTTCCATCTTGAGTAAAATATCCTGTAATTAATGTGAAAATGTGGTAGTTCCTGCTTAAGAAGATGCTCATAGTCATGAAGCTAGGTCGACTTCAAGAGTAACCAAAATGAATATACCAAAATAAGTACTGCATTATTATAACTTCTATGAACAGATGTAATCAACAATCAAGTCAGGCGAAACATTAAATATGACTGGTGTGAATTGTCCAAGGCAGCCTCAGTCATAGAGCATCCAAGATTCACTTCCAAATGTGGATGCTGACAAGCTACAAAAGAACCGAAAATGCTCAAATATATTCATAGAACGCTGAAACGCTCTGCCCCCACATGTACGACAATACCATTGCATTGATCCATAAAATTAACACTTGATGTATCTATAGAGGTATGCCAGGAATATATAAGCTTAACTATGTCTTTAACTTACAAAACTCTCTTAATTAGTTCATGGACCAAAAGTAAACTTACACAATAAAAACATCCATACAATGAGTTTCATCAATGCAATGTTATAACCCTAATGTCAACTTAACAAATGAACACAAATTTATTGAATTGGAGAAACAATTTTTTTATTATGGATGCCATGGGTTTAATAAAAGAACTAATTTCTTGCATTGAGGCAACTAGGCAAGTGTTAGAAACCTGACTGAATAAGAATCCTAGCCAGCCTAATGACCAACAGAATAAGTGATATATTGTATTAATATATGGTTTTTCTCCCCATTCTCTTGTTATTTTGAATGGTTTTTGGCCTTCTTATGGCCCTCCTTACTACTAATATGTTTGTTTAGTGTTTGAATGAGTTTTAGGTTTCTTTCATTGATTTGGAGTGATTTTGGACTCATTTGCTAGCACTACAGAGCTTCGAAAGGAGTAGCGTCATAAGCCACGTTTCGTATGTCGGATTCGTGTGATTCTAGTTGCATTGGAAACTAGACTTCGAGAGCTTCGATTCGATAGGTCACATTCTTGATTTGTACCACCAGAGCTCGATTTATGGCCCGTGGAAGATAGCCCAGTGAATCTGACGCGTATAGACCTCAAACCGATCGGTTTGACATAAACCGATCGGCTCAGGGTCGTTTTCGCCGATTTAATTATTCTCTTTTAGGCTGATTTATTGAGGGATAGGATAGTCTTTTTAGCAGCTCATTTAATTGAGAAAACCAGAAGTATAAAAGAGGAGTAATCCTAATTTGTATACTACTTTTACATTATTAGATTTTATTTGAAAAACTCAATTACGTATTCTGAAGAACGCTAGTTTTATCACTCAACTTTGGAATTCAATAAAAATCGATCGTTCATCAATTCTCTTTTCACTTTTGGTAGTTATTTTATCTTCTAATCTTTTCTAGTATTGCTTTCAATTTGTTTATGCTTTTTATGATGTTTTCCCCAATCGCAATTATCATGTTTAATTTCAATATGAGTGAGTAGTTCAATTTCTAGGGMGATTGGGGATCTATAGCAATATGATTGRCATGTATTTGGCTTGATTCGATTCTTAACTTGGCAATTAATCAATTTCCTATTAGATTGTTCTTTATGTTAATCAATTTCGTAGGGCCCGACTTAAATGCTTAATTTGATTAGTCACAAGTCTCTAGATCTAACGATTGAGACTTAGCACAAGATCAACGTCAATAGGTAGAACGAGACTATCCTAGGTCGAGAGATACGGTTAGGAGTAGTTCTATGGTTCAATTGATTCGAGAGAGCTTTGACCCTATTTTGATTATGCCTTGTTGTGAATTGTTGATGCCGAATTGCTATTAATTACTGCTATAGTGAACCATAGCCCTAGATTCGTTAATCATATAGTTTAATCTTCATTATTTCTCATTTTTATTAGTCTTAATTCGATACAACACAAATCAAGATTTCTCTTATTAGTTTAAATGCTTTGATTCAGTTAATCAATAGTTGTTGTTTTTTCGTGGATACGATCCTATTACCACTAGCTGCATCGTTAGTTCTAATAGGTACTTTTGATAGGCACGCGACAAGCCTGTCAAAGTTTGGCGCCGTTGCCGGGGAAGTGGCTTTATTTATTGATTAATTGTTTGAGTGTGAACTATTTCTTTTTTTTTGGTATTCGTCTTGAAGAATGATTCGTTGTTCTTCAGGACAGTACTTACGATCGCTGCAGTTTCTTTTTGTGTGTGCGCAGGTCTTCCCGAACTGGGGGGTTTGATTCCTTACGACCCAGAAGTGGAGCAAATGTATCATAGACAAAAGAACTCCGCCAGGCGATTGGATTTCTCTGATTCTTCCGTGTCTCGTCAGTTTTTGAATCCTCTATACAAAACTGTTTTAGAGGAAGGGGAATCACAGTAAGTGAGCAACGAGGTAGTCCAACATGATTCTTAAGAAATGGCTCAAGAACGCTCTGTTATGGACTACTCTTAGCTTGGTCGGAACGAAATTCTGACAAGCCCGACCATGCCTACTCTAGAGGCAACTAACTTTGAAATCAAGCCTGCGCTGCTGAACATGATTGAGCGCAATCAATTTAGACGAAATGCAATTGAAGATCCGAACCTGCATATCTCTAATTTCCTCCAATACTATGACACTATTAAGCATGCTGGAGTTGAGCCTGATCAGCTCCGTGTTATCTTGTTCCCTTTCTCACTGCGGGACATAGCTCAATTATGGTTGAATAGTCTTGATCCCGCCTCTTATGCAACATGGGATGCACTCTCTCTTGCGTTCTTTAAGAAGTACTATCCTCCAGAGAAGACTGCACAAATGAGGAGTCAAATCACTAACTTCAAGCAGGATTTTGATGAGACTCTACACGAGGCATAGGAACGCTACAAGGAGTTGCATCGTGTCTGCCCTCATCATGAATTGGGAAAATGGCTCTTAGTTCAGACCTTTTATAACGGTTTGAACAGTGAATCTCGTATTATTCTCGATTCAGTAGCAAACGGGAGGTTCATGAGTCAGACAATTAATGCTAGATGGAAGCTGATTGAGGAAATGGCCAATCATAATGCTCAATATGGCAATCCTCGAGGTACGACGAAGAAGACTGGCAAGCACGAGGTGGATCAGATTACTCTATTGGCGGCCCAGATATCAGCTATTAATCAAAAGTTAGATGGAATTAATATGAATCGGTTAGCCTCAGTTGCAGCTGTTTCAGGGCCGAGTGAGATGTACTGTGATAATTGTGGGGCGATGGGACATCTAGCTCAGTAGTGTCAGTCTTCGATGGAGCAAGTGTGCACATTTCAGAATCGTCCCAACAATCCATACTCTAATACTTACAATGAAGGCATTAGAAATCATCCATATCTTTCATACAAGAGTAACAATGTGTTGAATCTTCAACCAGTTTCACAGCAGCCCCCACAGGAGCAACAGCAGTATCAGCCTCGCTATGAGCCCCCTCATCAGAAGTCGTAGTACAATCAACAGTACAACCAGCAGCAGCCACCGGAGGCTCCAACAACTGATCCAGTCATAGCCGAGCGGAAGAGCACGATGCTTCAAATGCAAAAGGATTAGATGCAAGTCCAATGTGACATTCAGTCTTTAGTCACTCACAATAAGCAGTTGGACACTCAAATGGCGCAATTGGCTGCATCAAATGCACAGAGACAGTAGGGTGCCCTTCCTTCGCAACCATAGCAACCGAAGGATAGTGTTTATGCGATCACCGTTTGCAGCGACACTAGTTACGTAGGCCCACATATGCATGAGGAGGATGTTGAAGAGGAAGCTGAAAAGGAGGAGGAGGTGTGGAAAGCGCCTCATGTTGTGGTGCCACCCATTCGGCTACCTTTCCCATCTAGAGTTGCAAAGAAGAAGCAGGATCAGCAGCTTAGTAAGTCTCTAGATGTGGAGAAGAACCTTCAAGTAACTGTTCCTTCAACTGAGTTAATTAGTCAAATTCCTTCAAATGCTAAAATTCCGAAAGACTTATTAACTGAGAAGAGGGAATTGAAATCGGTGGAGACTTTTGGTTTTTCTGAACAATGTAGTGTTATTTTACAAAATAAGTCTCCACCAAAGTCGAGGGATCCTGGGAGTTTTTCTATTCCATGTGACATTGGAACTGTGCATATCGACAAAGCATTATGTGATTTAGGTGCAAGTGTTAGTGTTATGCCTTTGTCGRTGTGTAAAGAGTTGAATATGGGAGATCTTAAGTGCACTAGTATTACCCTTCAAACGGCTAAAGGTTCTCTAAAGCACCCTTTGGGTATTTTAGAGGATGTTAATTCCTGTACGAGTGGGTCGATTTTATATTCCTGTCGACTTTGTTGTTCTTAATATGGAAAAAGATGTTCACATTCCTATCATCTTAGGCCAACCTTTCCTTCATACGGCGAGGGCTGTCAAAAATGTAAGGAATGGGAAGATTATTTTTAATATTGGGGATGACAAATTAAAAGCACTTTTAACCAAACTAGTGCACTAGAGAGTCCCATGCTAGAGGAGTCATGTTGTAGTGTCGGTGTTGTGGACCTTGTTATGCAGGATAAAAACCCTCGATCTTTTTCTAGAGATCTTCTAAAGGGCATTTTGTGTGTTGAGTCTTTTGCAGGTGAAGGTGAAATTGGAAAGAAGACTACTCCTTGTGAGTTCCGTATGGAGAACAAGGAGATGCTTGACAATTCACGGCTTAAACTCTTTCCTACGAGGTTAAAGTCGTCTGTTGTTGAGCTTSGTTATGCGGAGGAAATGAATGCAAAGCATGAAAGGTTTAAGGTCCGCAAGCCACATTTCATTGTGCGCAATAGAGATGATATAGTTGGCCTTATGGAGATTCTATAACTTCAAGAGCTACCTCCCGTTAGTTGAGTTTAATCGAGGTAATGCATCAGGCTCGCGACGTTAAACAAGCGCTTTGCGGGAGGCAACCCATAGTTTATTGCTTTTTAGAGTAATGAGTAGCTTAGTGTAGCTGTAGTGTAGAAGTTTTGAGTGAGTGAGGGTGAGGGATTTGATGGATTTCACTAAATGTGCAGGAAATAGGAGCTTCGTAGAGCTCAAACCGATCAGTTTGGGTTCGTAGGTTTGATCCAACTGATCGACTGCGAGACGAGCTGAATTTGAGACTTAAGTTCAAACTGATCGGTTTGGGCTGTAGGTTTGATTCAGTCGATCGTTTGAGAATCATATGAGTATTATGGTCTGAGGCCAAACCGATCGGTTCAGGTCAAACCGATCGGTTTGATCGGTCGTTTTGATTTGGTCAAACGGATGCGTGAGCTGAAGAAAATTGAAATGCAGTCCAAACCGATTGATTTGATCAAACCGATCGGTTCGGAGGATTTTCGCGAAATTTTCAAACTTCTCCAAATCGGGTGAAAGAGTAGTGTTTTCTGACTGGAAACGACATTCTAAGAAGGACCCACAACATGTAGTGGGCACCACCCAAGTTTTGCCAAATTCGGCTCCTAAAGTTGTTTTTTGGGCACTTTTTGTTTTCAGTCAGGGAAAAATTGTCGAATACGTGTTCAATCTTTCTCATTCCTTCGTTCTTTCCATCATAGATGGTTATGCGCTTGATTTACTTCCTTTCTCTTGCACTAAGGACATTGCAGAGTTCGGCTTGGGGGAGGAATTTGTCAAGCACACTCTAGCGGTTTGGGGTATGTTTATTGCTTTTTAGTATAGTTTTTATTGTTTTCTTAGGATAGTTGCAAGGTTTGTACCATTTATTAGGAGTGGGAGTTTACTTGCAACCAAAAAATGTATTGCTTTCTTAGTTTAGTTTAATTTAGGAAAAATTAGTGTTATCTCTCTCTTAAATATGATTGGATTCTCTAGAAAAGCATGTCTCCCCGTGCCCCATTGTGAAAAACATTTTATGCTTGTGATGCTTGAACTCGACCTTAGTGAACTTGTGGTTGCTTTTCTGATTCCTTGATTGGATTTGATTGACATGACTTAGCCTGATGTATCTTTGGAACGAGGAAGAACTGAACTTGAGAGGATTTAAGCTTAATTGTATAATTATTCTTATTTCTTTCTTGTGTGCTAGTTCCTAGTGCGTCAGTATCTCTTAATCTTGGCTTGGTACTTATGTATTTAGTCTTATGTTGAACATGATAAGAGGCTTTCGTTGTTCGGAGTCGTACTTCAGTGTTAGAAACATTATATTATCCCTTGATCTTTGATTTTGAGCCTGATTCCTTTCATTTCATGATTACCTACATTACAACCCATGTTGGCCTTGTTCGTGTAACCCAAGTTTAGCTTAGGGGAGCATATTGGAGGTTGGTGTGTTTTGCGTGGGTGCTATTTTGGAGGCTCGTGTCAGTGGATATTTGGAGTGGTGTTGTGTTTCACATTTGGTTCCTTAGTTTGAGTATCGTCGTCGTTTCTATGTATAGTGCAAGACAAAAGTTGTATTCTTTAGTTTGAAAAAAAAGAAAAACAACCAAAAATAAGTTTTATTTTATAGTTTATTAGTCAAATAATGCTTTTGCACTTGTGTAATGATTTAACAAGGATGATGATGCGATGTGGTTGCGGTTCTTGGAGTTGGTCGGTTTTGGTTACTTGAGTTGGGGTTAGCTTGGAGTTGTTTTAGCCTTATCACTTGGCTATTTGCGTTGATTGATGAATGCTCCCTTAAGTTAGACTTTTAGCTCACATGTCCCAAAATTTATCCTACCCCTAACCTTAGCCCCATTACAAGCTATTGAAAGTCCTCACTTGATAAACATGTGTCCATTTGTGTCTTGTAGATTGAGTTGAGTTGTGTACTATGCATTTCGAGTCGACTTGTAGGTTGAGTGCTATTGTCATCCCTTTCAAACACATGAGTGTTGGTGAGATGGGAGGGTTGCTTCTAGTGATTTAGGCCACAAAAGTTTATTCATGTGCACATTTTATGCGCATGTGGGGTGGTGAGCGAATGGGTTATTCTTAACCCACCACACAAAGAGAGGAGTGCCACTAGTGAGAAGTTCTTCCTTGATTCCGATTCTCTCTATACTTGATGGCTAGTTGTGTTTTTGATGATTCACGTTTTGGATAGGCATTGAGGCACTTGGGATCTTTGGTCGAGGAATTGGTCATGAGATTTTGCGGTGTTGCTTTTATGGGGTGAGACGTGTTTGAATTGAGAATCTAGATGAGCTTGCTTGAGGACAAGCAAGAGTTTGGCTTGGGGGAGTTTGATGTATTGTATTAATATATGGTTTTTCTACCAATTCTCTTGCTATTTTGAATGGTTTTTGGCCTTCTTATGGCCCTCCTTGCTACTAATATGTTTGTTTAGTGTTTGAATGAGTTTTAGGTTGCTTTCATTGATTTGGAGTGATTTTGGACTCATTTGCTAGCACTACAGAGCTTTGAGAGGAGTAGCGAGGAGCTAGGAGTGGAGCTATGGACAYATGCTCACTCTTTTGGTCATAAGTCATGTTTCATATGTCGGATTGGTGTGATTCTAGTTGCATTGGAAACTAAACTTCGAGAGCTTCAATTCTATAGGTCACATGCTTGATTTGGACCACCAGAGCTCGATTTATGGTTCGTGGAAGATAGCCCAGTGAATCTGCCGCGTATAGACCTCAAATCGATCGGTTTGACTTAAACCGATCGGCTCAGGGTCGTTTTCGCCGATTTAATTATTCTCTTTTAAGCTAATTTATTGAGGGATGGGATAGTCTTTTTAGCGGCTCATTTAATTGAGAAAACCAGAAGTATAAGAGGGGAGTAATCCTAATTTGTATACTACTTTTAGATTATTAGATTTTATTTGAAATACTCAATTACGTATTTTGAAGAACGCTAGTTTTATCACTCAACTTTGGAATTCAATAAATATCGATCGTTCATCAATTCTCTTTGCACTTTTAGTAATTATTTTATTTTCTAATCTTTTCTAGTATTGCTTTCAATTTGTTTATGCTTTTTATGATGTTTTCCCCAATCGCAATTATCATGTTTAATTTCAATATGAGTGAGTAGTTCAATTTCTAGGGAGATTGGGGATCTATAGCAATATGATTGGCATGTATTTGGCTTGATTCTGTCTCTTATACACATCTAGATGTGTATAAGAGACAGAATAGTTTAATTTCTAGGGAGATTGGGGATCTATAGCAATATGATTGGCATGTATTTGGCTTGATTCGATTCTTAACTTGGCAATTAATCAATTTCCTATTAGATTGTTCTTTATGTTGATCAATTTCGTAGGGCCCGACTTAAATGCTTAATTTTATTAGTCACAAGTCTCTAGATCTAGCGATTGAGACTTAGCACAAGAACAACGTCAATAGGTAGAACGAGACTATCCTAGGTCGAGAGATACGGTTAGGAGTAGTTCTACGGTTCAATTGATTCGAGAGAGCTTTGACCTTATTTTGATTATGCCTTGTTGTGAATTGTTGATGCCGAATTGTTGTTAATTACTGTTATAGTGAACCATAGCCCTAGATTCGTTAATCATATATTTTAATATTCATTATTTGTCGTTTTTATTAGTCTTAATTCGATACAACACAAACCAAGATTTCTCTTATTAGTTTAAATGCTTTGATTCAGTTAATCAATAGTTGTTGCTTCTTCGTGGATACGATCCTGTTACCACTAGCTGCATAGTTAGTTCTAATAGGTTCTTTTGATTGGCACGCGACAAGCCTGTCAATAAGCTGTAGTATGTTGTTTTAGTACACCATGGTTATAGCATAATCTTCTAATTTGGAGCTACAACAGTTGACGCTCAAAGTCAGCCATACCAACAATTTGTGAGTAAAACTCTAACTAGGACGCTTGTTTGCTAAATTAAAACTAATTAACCAATCAGACGGAACACGACTAGAATGCATAATGAGTGGAAAGAGAAACACTACAAGAATTTCGTGTAAGGCCGACCGAAATTATCGACCGAAAAAAAATCGGTCGGTATCACCGACCGACACCGACCGCTATCGGTCGGTRTAATTTACCGACCGATAATTCGGTCGGTAATACCGACCGATTTTGAAATCRGTCGGTGTACCGACCGAATAATCGGTCGGTAAATCCTATGATTTTTATTGCCCACCAATTTCCCTCCATCAGCAGGAACAATAAAAAAACAAAAAAGTTACCGACCGAAAAATCGGTCGATACACCGACCGATTTTAATCGGTCGATATATGTTTTACATTTACCAAAACAATAGATTTACAAACAGAAATTATAATCTTTCACTTTCCAAATGAATTCTTCAAATCTCCAACCTGAATTATATTGCTTTTTAAAAATCTGGAAAGTTAAAATACAAAAAAATTAAAAACCAACATGATAAAAGACAATTAGAAAATCAAACTACCCAATACATAATAACAAATAAATCAATTGTGATTGCTAAATAAACATTGATTGAACAACATATATATATAATTTATTGTATGGTGAGTCAGTAAGATTTAGGGCAGGTTCTCTTCTAAAAGGTATTTTACCAAACGTGTTTTCGGAGGTGGTGTCTTCACCTGAAGTCGGGTTTAACTTCTCCATTATCAGTCGTTTCCCCCCATGGTTCGCCCCCATCGCAACGCTCCTAGAGCAACCCAGCTTCTTGGTCAACTTTCCAAAACTCTTCATAAACAGACTTGCATCATGTTTGAGTGCAAGCTTTGAAAAGGTGTTGACCCTGAATTGCTGAGAAAACACAGTAAAAGCACAAATAATGAAAGTCACTTCTTCAAAGGCAAAGTAAAAACATCAAAGACCAAGATCAGTAAAAGCACCTTTGAGCAGACATAAGCAAAGTGCTCTTTCCCCTTTAAAAGCTCCTTTGCCTTCAATTGCAACTTTGCTTTCACTTCACCCTACCAATGTTCCTTAACTCACACCATCCTCCTACATAATTCGAAAACGGGACTGCATATCAGAACAGCTCATCGATAGATTACTTCATAATAGAAAAAGAATCCATTAAGACTAATAATATCACACATCAGCTTGGTTTCAAGGAGCTCATTCTTGCCACGGTGTTCATTGATCAAATGCGAGCTTGTCCGGAACGAATTATGTGCTCACATAAATCAAACTCTTGACAATTTACCAAGTTTTTTTGGCAAATTTGATGATCAGTCCATCAACTGATTTGGGTTTCTCTCACATGAGGGATATGGCCACAATCTGGTATTTGTGACGCAAAATTGTCACACTGACAGCTCTCCATGCAATTTCTGACATTATTCACAAAAGTGCAAAGCATATTAATAATTATTATAGGTCATTCGTAATCAGGGTCTAACACTTTAATTTTAAAAACTTGGGTTAGGTCGATTTTTTGACAGCGCCTGAATTCTCAAGTTTATAACGTAGCTAATGCTAATAATCATTCAAGTTTCAAGCGTGCTTCACAATGTATCTGCAGTGATAATCCTGGTCATCCTCACCACCATATTATAGAGTCTGCTTTTAAGTTATTTTATTTAAGATTTACCTGCCAAAATGCCAAAGCGACGCTATAGTAGACACGATTGTAATAATATCACTATCATTATAACATCCTACTTAAATTCATCCAATCAATTGTTTATCTCATCTACTATCTGCAACTGTAAGAGCTGATACTTTCTCTGGTTCTAAAACACATTACATACAGGCTCAAGAAATTCTCAGCAAGGGACTCAGGGTTTATCTATAGGCTCATTGAAAAAAACAGATCATGGAATGCAATTATCTACATATGCCACTAATTCAACACTTAAAAAAACATTGTAAAGGAGCCCAGCAAACTATAGTGTATTATAATAAAATCCTGAGGGCACGATAATGACAAAGTTTCTTCGCACTTAATAGCAATATCTTAGCTTTTGCTTGTACCAAATATCGATTTATCAAAGTCCAAACAGAAGAAAAATTACAATGAGAAGCTAGCAGAAATTCCCAAACAACATTTTAAAACTAGTCGAGCAAATGAACTTGACAACCAAGTAACTTGTGAAAACTCCTCCCTTTGATATACCCGGCTAATTAGGGGCCAACATTATATCCTCCACTTCTCATGAAATTAACAGTTGCATCCTCCCACATGGATACAAACAAATGCAAGCGTCCAATCTGTTAGACCATGACAAGAGACCAGAACTTTATCATCCAAGAGCATATTTGATTTAAAGTTTTTCAAAATATATAGAAGCAGAACTTACATTTCATCAATCAAGCTGGTACTGAAGGATATGCCTTAAAGGCTATAAGATTTACATAAGTCGTAATGGAACACTTCTAATAAAGCTACCTAATCAAATAGAATATTAGACATTTGCAATATTGAACTAATATTGGTAATAATCAGTCGTGATGGATTCTATCAAAACAGCACTCACACCAGCATATGCGGATAAACGAGGCAGTTTGGCTTGTCCAGCACCCTGTATATACACTTGCATCAACAATATCAATTTGCTGACCTGATTAATTAGGAGGAATTATATTAAAACGCTCGTTCAACCTTCCAATTGTATCCAAATTTTATTCCTGTATACAAACATTAGTTGTGAAGGTGTATAACTTGAAAATGGCACGGAACTATACTACAGCTTCTGGATGATCATAGCAAAATAACATACTAAATTAAGACAATGAGACAGATTAAACAACAAAAATAAGAGAGAGTGAGACTTCTCCTATTTGGCGAAGAATGACAACTACAATTTGATTACTATTAACTGATTCCTACCATAAAAAAAACTAACAACTAAATTAAGAGTCGATACTAGACTAATATCACTCACTCGACTAAACATGCATCAAAATGGATCAAACAAGGGCACATTCATCAAGTCAACATCATCAAATTCCACATAAAACCTTAAATAATTTTCACTTCCATAAGCTGTCAAACCATTGTTAAGTCTTTACAAAAGAAAAAAAACCATCTAAAATGGCCAATGATGATTGACTGGAACCCATTACAGCAGACTTTATGTTTTAAAACCATGAATGTACAGTATGAAAGAATACCAGCACAATTTAAAGACGATTTGATACCTCGTAAAGTCGCAAATCTGACATCGGTTG